>OX155905.1:28719780-28799795 GCA_944588485.1 Phosphuga atrata | reverse complement strand
AATAATGAAAAATATTGTTACCCTGACAAAATTGCTCAAATAATATAATCAAGACTAGACAGACAAGACTAGACAGACAAGACTAGACAGACAAGACTAGACAGACAAGACTAGACAGACAAGACTAGACAGACAAGACTAGACAGACAAGACTAGACAGACAAGACTAGACAGGCAAGACTAGACAGACAAGACTAGACAGACAAGACTAGACAGACAAGACTAGACAGACAAGACTAGACAGACAAGACTAGACAGACAAGACTAGACAGACAAGACTAGACAGACAAGACTAGACAGACAAGAATAGACAGACAAGACTAGACAGACAAGACTAGACAGACAAGACTAGACAGACAAGACTAGACAGACAAGACTAGACAGACAAGACTAGACAGACAAGACTAGACAGACAAGACTAGACAGATAAGACTAGACAGACAAGACTAGACAGACAAGACTAGACAGACAAGACTAGACAGACAAAACTAGACAGACAAGACTAGACAGACAAGACTAGACAGACAAGACTAGACAGACAAGACTAGACAGACAAGACTAGACAGACAAGACTAGACAGACAAGACTAGACAGACAAGACTAGACAGACAAGACTAGACAGACAAGACTAGACAAACAAGACTAGACAGACAAGACTAGACAGACAAGACTAGACAGACAAGACTAGACAGACAAGACTAGACAGACAAGACTAGACAGACAAGACTAGACAGACAAGACTAGACAGACAAGACTAGACAGACAAGACTAGACAGACAAGACTAGACAGACAAGACTAGACAGACAAGACTAGACAGACAAGACTAGACAGACAAGACTAGACAGACAAGACTAGACAGACAAGACTAGACAGACAAGACTAGACAGACAAGACTAGACAGGCAAGACTAGACAGACAAGACTAGACAGACAAGACTAGACAGACAAGACTAGACAGACAAGACTAGACAGACAAGACTAGACAGACAAGACTAGACAGACAAGACTAGACAGACAAGACTAGACAGACAAGACTAGACAGACAAGACTAGACAGACAAGACTAGACAGACAAGAATAGACAGACAAGACTAGACAGACAAGACTAGACAGACAAGACTAGACAGACAAGACTAGACAGACAAGACTAGACAGACAAGACTAGACAGACAAGACTAGACAGACAAGACTAGACAGACAAGACTAGACAGACAAGACTAGACAGACAAGACTAGACAGACAAGACTAGACAGACAAGACTAGACAGACAAGACTAGACAGACAAGACTAGACAGACAAGACTAGACAGACAAGACTAGACAGACAAGACTAGACAGACAAGACTAGACAGACAAGACCAGACAGACAAGACTAGACAGAGAAGACTAGACAGACAAGACTAGACAGACAAGACTAGACAGACAAGACTAGACAGACAAGACTAGACAGACAAGACTAGACAGACAAGAGTAGACAGACAAGACTAGACAGACAAGACTAGACAGAATAGACAGACAAGACTAGACAGACAAGACTAGACATACAAGACTAGACAGACAAGACTAGACAGACAAGACTAGACAGACAAGACTAGACAGACAAGACTAGACAGACAAGACTAGACAGACAAGACTAGACAGACAAGACTAGACAGACAAGACTAGACAGACAAGACTAGACAGACAAGACTAGACAGACAAGACTAGACAGACAAGACTAGACAGACAAGACTAGACAGACAAGACTAGACAGACAAGACTAGACAGACAAGACTAGACAGACAAGACTAGACAGACAAGACTGGACAGACAAGACTAGACAGACAAGACTAGACAGACAAGACTAGACAGACAAGACCAGACAGACAAGACTAGACAGACAAGACTAGACATACAAGACTAGACAGACAAGACTAGACAGACAAGACTAGACAGACAAGACTAGACAGACAAGACTAGACAGACAAGACTAGACAGACAAGACTAGACAGACAAGACTAGACAGACAAGACTAGACAGACAAGACTAGACAGACAAGACTAGACAGACAAGACTAGACAGACAAGACTAGACAGACAAGACTAGACAGACAAGACTAGACAGACAAGACTAGACAGACAAGACTAGACAGACAAGACTAGACAGACAAGACTAGACAGACAAGACTAGACAGACAAGACTAGACAGACAAGACTAGACAGACAAGACTAGACAGACAAGACTAGACAGACAAGACTAGACAGACAAGACTAGACAGACTAGACAGACAAGACTAGACAGACAAGCCTAGACAGAGAAGACTAGACAGACAAGACTAGACAGACAAGACTAGACAGACAAGACTAGACAGAATAGACAGACAAGACTAGACAGACAAGACTAGACACACAAGACTAGACAGACAAGACTAGACAGACAAGACTAGACAGACAAGACTAGACAGACAAGACTAGACAGACAAGACTAGACAGACAAGACTAGACAGACAAGACTAGACAGACAAGACTAGACAGACAAGACTAGACAGACAAGACTAGACAGACAAGACTAGACAGACAAGACTAGACAGACAAGACTAGACAGACAAGACTAGACAGACAAGACTGGACAGACAAGACTAGACAGACAAGACTAGACAGACAAGACTAGACAGACAAGACTAGACAGACAAGACTAGACAGACAAGACTAGACAGACAAGACTGGACAGACAAGACTACACAGACAAGACTAGACAGACAAGACTAGACAGACAAGACAAGACTAGACAGACAAGACTAGACAGACAAGGACACACTGGTCATGGATGCTTCAACGCATACCTCGAACGGTTTAAAAAAAGAGACACGGCGGAGTGTTTTTATTGCGGTCATATCCCAGACGACGCACAACACACTATCTTCATGTGTACAGAATCAGAGATACAGAATCAGAGAACGAAAGAACTCGACTCGCGGAGACACTAGGCGGTACAAAACTAGAAGAACAGAACATCATGGAAGTTATGTTAGAAAGTGAGCATAACTGGGATGCAGTACAAGCTTACATAACCGAAATCATGTTGGGAAAAGAATAAATGGAGAGAGAATGGAAGGCGATTATAATATCACACGAAACACAAAGAAGCTAACATGGACGACTAGATAGGTGACGAAAAGACCGAAAAATGGTTTATCACACGACTGCATAACTAATACGACAGAAGACGAAAGACGATATCGAAACGAGTAAAGGACAATAAAAATAACAGTAAGGAAACAATTGGTACAAACACCACCACCCACCTGAAGTAATGCTCACGCAGTGACAAGACAAGACTAGACAGACAAGACTAGACAGACAAGACTAGACAGACAAGACTAGACAGACAAGACTAGACAGACAAGACTAGACAGACAAGACTAGACAGACAAGACTAGACAGACAAGACTAGACAGACAAGACTAGACAGACAAGACTAGACAGACAAGACTAGACAGACAAGACTAGACAGACAAGACTAGACAGACAAGACTAGACAGACAAGACTAGACAGACAAGACTAGACAGACAAGACTAGACAGACAAGACTAGACAGACAAGACTAGACAGACAAGACTAGACAGACAAGACTAGACAGACAAGACTAGACAGACAAGACTAGACAGACAAGACTAGACAGACAAGACTAGACAGACAAGACTAGACAGACAAGACTAGACAGACAAGACTAGACAGACAAGACTAGACAGACAAGACTAGACAGACAAGACTAGACAGACAAGACTAGACAGACAAGACTAGACAGACAAGACTAGACAGACAAGACTAGACAGACAAGACTAGACAGACAAGACTAGACAGACAAGACTAGACAGACAAGACTAGACAGACAAGACTAGACAGACAAGACTAGACAGACAAGACTAGACAGACAAGACTAGACAGACAAGACTAGACAGACAAGACTAGACAGAATAGACAGACAAGACTAGACAGACAAGACTAGACACACAAGACTAGACAGACAAGACTAGACAGACAAGACTAGACAGACAAGACTAGACAGACAAGACTAGACAGACAAGACTAGACAGACAAGACTAGACAGACAAGACTAGACAGACAAGACTAGACAGACAAGACTAGACAGACAAGACTGGACAGACAAGACTAGACAGACAAGACTAGACAGACAAGACTAGACAGACAAGACCAGACAGACAAGACTAGACAGACAAGACTAGACATACAAGACTAGACAGACAAGACTAGACAGACAAGACTAGACAGACAAGACTAGACAGACAAGACTAGACAGACAAGACTAGACAGACAAGACTAGACAGACAAGACTAGACAGACAAGACTAGACAGACAAGACTAGACAGACAAGACTAAACAGACAAGACTAGACAGACAAGACTAGACAGACAAGACTAGACAGACAAGACTAGACAGACAAGACTAGACAGACAAGACTAGACAGACAAGACTAGACAGACAAGACTAGACAGACAAGACTAGACAGACAAGACTAGACAGACAAGACTAGACAGACAAGACTAGACAGACAAGACTAGACAGACAAGACTAGACAGACAAGACTAGACAGACAAGACTAGACAGACAAGACTAGACAGACAAGACTAGACAGACAAGACTAGAGAGACAAGACTAGACAGACAAGACTAGACAGACAAGACTAGACAGACAAGACTAGACAGACAAGACTAGACAGACAAGACTAGACAGACAAGACTAGACATACAAGACTAGACAGACAAGACTAGACAGACAAGACTAGACAGAGAAGACTAGACAGACAAGACTAGAGAGACAAGACTAGACAGACAAGACTAGACAGAATAGACAGACAAGACTAGACAGACAAGACTAGACACACAAGACTAGACAGAGAAGACTAGACAGACAAGACTAGACAGACAAGACTAGACAGACAAGACTAGACAGACAAGACTAGACAGACAAGACTAGACAGACAAGACTAGACAGACAAGACTAGACAGACAAGACTAGACAGACAAGACTAGACAGACAAGACTAGACAGACAAGACTAGACAGACAAGACTAGACAGACAAGACTAGACAGACAAGACTAGACAGACAAGACTAGACAGACAAGACTAGACAGACAAGACTAGACAGACAAGACTAGACAGACAAGACTAGACAGACAAGACTAGACAGACAAGACTAGACAGACAAGACTGGACAGACAAGACTAGACAGACAAGACTAGACAGACAAGACTAGACAGACAAGACTAGACAGACAAGACTAGACAGACAAGACTAGACAGACAAGACTGGACAGACAAGGCTAGACAGACAAGACTAGACAGACAAGACTAGACAGACAAGACTAGACAGACAAGACTAGACAGACAAGACTAGACAGACAAGACTAGACAGACAAGGACACACTGGTCATGGATGCTTCAACGCATACCTCGATCGGTTTAAAAAAAGAGACACGGCGGAGTGTTTTTATTGCGGTCATATCCCAGACGACGCACAACACACTATCTTCATGTGTACAGAATCAGAGAACGAAAGAACTCGACTCGCGGAGACACTAGGCGGTACAAAACTAGAAGAACAGAACATCATGGAAGTTATGTTAGAAAGTGAGCATAACTGGGATGCAGTACAAGCTTACATAACCGAAATCATGTTGGGAAAAGAACAAATGGAGAGAGAATGGAAGGCGATTATAATATCACACGAAACACAAAGAAGCTAACATGGACGACTAGATATGTAACGAAAAGACCGAAAAATGGTTTATCACACGACTGTATAACTAATACGACAGAAGACGAAAGACGATATCGAAACGAGTAAAGGACAATAAAAATAACAGTAAGGAAACAATTGGTACAAACACCACCACCCACCTGAAGTAATGCTCACGCAGTGACAAGACAAGACTAGACAGACAAGACTAGACAGACAAGACTAGACAGACAAGACTAGACAGACAAGACTAGACAGACAAGACTAGACAGACAAGACTAGACAGACAAGACTAGACAGACAAGACTAGACAGACAAGACTAGACAGACAAGACTAGACAGACAAGACTAGACAGACAAGACTAGACAGACAAGACTAGACAGACAAGACTAGACAGACAAGACTAGACAGACAAGACTAGACAGACAAGACTAGACAGACAAGACTAGACAGACAAGACTAGACAGACAAGACTAGACAGACAAGACTAGACAGACAAGACTAGACAGACAAGACTAGACAGACAAGACTAGACAGACAAGACTAGACAGACAAGACTAGACAGACAAGACTAGACAGACAAGACTAGACAGACAAGACTAGACAGACAAGACTAGACAGACAAGACTAGACAGACAAGACTAGACAGACAAGACTAGACAGACAAGACTAGACAGACAAGACTAGACAGACAAGACTAGACAGACAAGACTAGACAGACAAGACTAGACAGACAAGACTAGACAGACAAGACTAGACAGACAAGACTAGACAGACAAGACTAGACAGACAAGACTAGACAGACAAGACTAGACAGACAAGACTAGACAGACAAGACTAGACAGACAAGACTAGACAGACAAGACTAGACAGACAAGACTAGACAGACAAGACTAGACAGACAAGACTAGACAGACAAGACTAGACAGACAAGACTAGACAGACAAGACTAGACAGACAAGACTAGACAGACAAGACTAGACAGACAAGACTAGACAGACAAGACTAGACAGACAAGACTAGACAGACAAGACTAGACAGACAAGACTAGACAGACAAGACTAGACAGACAAGACTAGACAGACAAGACTAGACAGACAAGACTAGACAGACAAGACTAGACAGACAAGACTAGACAGACAAGACTAGACAGACAAGACTAGACAGACAAGACTAGACAGACAAGACTAGACAGACAAGACTAGACAGACAAGACTAGACAGACAAGACTAGACAGACAAGACTAGACAGACAAGACTAGACAGACAAGACTAGACAGACAAGACTAGACAGACAAGACTAGACAGACAAGACTAGACAGACAAGACTAGACAGACAAGACTAGACAGACAAGACTAGACAGACAAGACTAGACAGACAAGACTAGACAGACAAGACTAGACAGACAAGACTAGACAGACAAGACTAGACAGACAAGACTAGACAGACAAGACTAGACAGACAAGACTAGACAGACAAGACTGGACAGACAAGACTAGACAGACAAGACTAGACAGACAAGACTAGACAGACAAGACTAGACAGACAAGACTAGACAGACAAGACTAGACAGACAAGACTAGACAGATAAGACTAGACAGACAAGACTAGACAGACAAGACTAGACAGACAAGACTAGACAAACAAGACTAGACAGAGAAGACTAGACAGACAAGACTATACAGACAAGACTAGACCTTTCTACTCTTATCTGTCTTGTCTGTCTAGTCTTGTCTGTCTAGTCTTGTCTGTCTAGTCTTGTCTGTCTAGTCTTGTACGTCTAGTCTCCTCTGTCTTGTCTTGTCTGTCTAGTGTTAATTATATTTTATTTTGTTTTGGATATTAATAGTTGAAGTTGTCTGTCGTGTTCGTGCTATTTCCCATTATCTGCGACTACGCTGTTTCCGTTGAATAGACAGCAACTCACTTCTTGTCAATATTCGGTGGACATTGTTTGTCCGAAACAATCTAATCCCTTTAATAAAGATACCGGCTCCATTATATCTGCACAAAGATTTATCTCGTAAACATCTCGACGGATAAAATGCTGGTCAAATAATGGATAGTTTGAACTAACTAAATCGCCCAGAGCTGATCGGACAAGATAAGTTTATAGAACGGTGTAGTCAAGTTTTGTTTAATAAGCCTAGCTTTTACAGGATGGTTTATTGTTATCTAGATTACAAGTCCAATTTGTGCTGAGGGATGAGTTGGGATCGTGAAAGTGTTCAGTGAAGAGTTGAGATTGTTTTGAGTGAAGATTTGAGATCAAAATAAAAAAATCAAAATCAATTTATTTTACTAATAAAGAATATTTACATATATAAATAAATATAATACATATATATATATATAATACATATATAATACATATATATGTATTATATACATACATATATACACACACATACATACATGCATAAATACACACATAAATAAATCATTATATACTTTTCACTTTTGTAGCAAATTCACCAATATTATATGGTTCTATATTATTCAATAAATTAAAAAGTTCGCTTTTTAGAGTCTTCAGATTTCCAATTTTCTTGATATCCTTTAGGAGGAGGTTAAATATTTTTAAGATGCTGCACGGTGGATTTCTTTCCTTCATGGTCATTTTATGTTTAGGAAGGTCGTAGGTTATTTTGTTATATCTTGTTTCTCATTCAGAAGGCTTAGTGAAAGTATTGAACAGATCCTTATGTTTAAATAAGAATATGACGCTTTCATGTATGTAAATAGCTGTGCATGTTAATATGTTATTTCTGCAGAAATGTCCCCTGAAAGACTCTCTGAATGGTAGGTTAAGCGGAATGCGTAGTGCTTGTTTCTGAGCTCTGAATATGGTGTTAATTTGAAATCCATTGCCCCAAAAGATCGTAGCAAATCTAAGATGGGACTGAAAATTTGCGAAGTAGACCATCTTCAAAATACTTGGATCTACGTATTTACTCAATCTTCTTAAAGCATATACTGCTTTATTAAGTTTCGCTAAAACTTTGTTTATATGAATTGACCAGTCCAGATTACAGTCGAAATAAAGACCCAACAGCCTCACAGAGAACTGAGTCTGAATATCTTCATTTCCAAGTTGTACACTCATAGGATATGTTTCTGTAGATCGCTTGGTTCGGAAGAGTATTATGTTAGTTTTGTCTTTATTTATAATCAACCTGTTTTCAGTAAACCAGGCCATAAGTAAACTCATGACACGATTGACATTGAAGCCAATGTCCTGTACAGATTTATTACTAATCAAAACGGTGGTATCATCAGCATAGTTGACTAGCAAATTTTGTGGATCTATGGATACTTGAGGTAGGTCGTTTATAAACAGAGTAAACAACAAGGGGCCAATAGTGCTTCCCTGCGGAATACCCGTGTTTTTGCCTCTTGGTGTGGATTTAACAATACCATTCTTGGTTGCTAATTTCGTTATTTGCACTCGGTTTGTTAAAAAGGATTTTATCCAATTCAGTGCGACCCCTCTGATTCCATAATTATATAGCTTTTGATAGAGTATACCATGGTCCACCAAGTCATTAGCTTTGGACAGATCCATTAGCATACCCATAGGAACATTTTTTGTTTCCAAATTATTCATAATGCCACTAATAAACTCATAACAGGCTGTGTCGATGCCTTTCCCTTTAATAAAACCATGCTGTTGATGGTTAATCAATTGAAATTTGTTTGCAAATGATATTAATCTCGAGCTTACAAATTTCTCGAAATTCTTAGAAAAAGTATATAGTAAAAAAGTAGATCGTTGATGTATAGAGTGAGGAGTTATCATCGGTTAAGTGTTGGGTGAAGAAATGAAATCATTAGTATTGAGTTGAGAGTAGAGATGAGTATGGGATCCCATCGACCCATCCCATCCCATCTCACCGTCCCATGCGAGTGGTAAGAACGTTGAGTGGGATGAGATGGGACGAATAATTTCTATGGGACGGAGTGGGACAAGTTTTGATAATCTAGTAAATATAGTTTGTGCATAATTAATTGCTTATCGTGCCAATACGCACATTTTCCAAAATATATCCAGCCCAGGAGATTGCTGTGATAACGATGTCGTTGCGTCTTACGATCCGTTTGCGACGAAAAAGGATTACTCGCTCTCAGATGAAGTAATTACGGAAAAAATTAAATTTGAACGAATTAACATTAAGAAAGTTTTAACCGAAAAGAAAGATTTGATTTGATTGCTGTTTGCTGTATTTGGCTGCTGTATTGGAAAGATGGGATGAATGGGACGGGCCACGCGACCCGGATGGGATGAATGGGACGCAAATTTTAGGTTTGTGGGATGAGACAGTGGGATAAAAATGTGATGGGATGGGACAGTGACAGGGATCCGTCCCGAGAAACGTTCCCGAGAAACTTGTCCCATGTTTATCTCTAGTTGAGAGTGTGTAGAAGAGTTGAGTTTTCAAGATCGACTAATAATAAATATGGCTTAAGTGAACTTAAACATTCAATCAATACCAAGTTGATACTAAAGCCGGCGCTACACGATGCTACCAATACCCTCCAACTTTGGAGGCTTGATGGTTGGTCGCATCGTATGGCCGATTCACGAACTATGAGTGTCCAGTGTCAAGCGTCCAACATTCTTTTGAAGGGTCTTTTGAGCCGCTTCTTCTTATGGTTACTTAAGCGCATGCGCGACCTTAATGTTTAAAAGGCGGGAATATGAAAGTTTCGGGCACATTATGTTATTTTCACTGGTTATACGTCAAAAAATTTCGTGCATTTTTTTGACATACATCATTGACACATAATCATACATCATTTTTTGACAGTAAAGGTCGGCATTTGATACACTGCTACATTGATTCAAAACCTAGAATTAAGTTGACATTGTTACTTCAGGTATGTTTTTTAACTTTGTTTTATTTATTTATTTATCCTAATAATTTATCCTCATCATAGTCATCATCTTCAATTTTTTAAATAATTAATAAATTAATAAGAATTTAAACAAATTTAAAACTTCATTAACAAACAATAGCCAACGATAGAAGTTGGAACAAATGTATATTTGATCAAACGTTCGTTCCGGGTGTAGGGTCAATGGCCAACGTTTTACTCAAAGGTTAGAGGCCGGCATTTGAGTCAAACGTTGGTAGCATCGTGTAGCGCCTAGAACATTCCATGGGCAATTTAAGTCCACGTCATCCTGTCACTATATCAAATAGAAATTCAATATTATCTGTCAATCTAGCACTTTGCCACCGTAATTTATTTATCACAGCGTCTTGCAACAAGAGTCTCCAGTTGGAATTTTTTCTTACAAAAAATCTTTATGGAACGGTTTTTGATAAATATTCGAATATACAGAGACTGAATCAGTATATGCTTGATGTAGTATCTGTAAATGAGTATTGCTATAAATTTCCAAGGCATTGAAGATGATCCGACTGGTCTTCCAACTGGAATTCCAACTGGTCTTTATGCAAGAATATGGATTTTTAAAAAGGATTTTCTAGTAGTGTTAGTCTAACCTTGTACAAATAACAGATTGAATTATTAAAGTTAGAATAAAATTAAATTATTAAATGACAAAAATATTAACAATTCAGTTCAAGATAATTAACTTATAGATTCATCAACTATAGACCTTTTTACGATTAGTTATGCGCAAGCGCCAAGTTTGATAGGCGTGAATATGAAAGTTTCGGGCACAAATTTGGTTATACGTCAAAAATTCGGGCAATTTTTGACGTATAACGTGGGAGAAATTAAAAAAAAATTCGACTATGAAAAGGTCTATTGTAGAGCTATATTTTTTGAAGTTTTTTTTGTAGTTTATGTCACAAGTGTGTGAAGAAGCGCTTTTGTGCATGATGAGTTGCGAAGTCTAAACTTTAATCGCAATGACTGTACATAAGCCTTTTACCAACATGTCTCATAGAATTATTAATCTACGAAAGATGCTAAAATACTGTTGAATCTTATATTATCTAAAAATAATTCTTTCTTACCGATAACATTGAAAAATCTGTCAAAAGTTATTTTTACAGACAAGATATGTCAAATCACTGACACAATAAGGTTAAAACGTTCAGCGCCTCCGTGGCAAAAATTACTAACTAGTAAAAATGCACAGCGACGGGGACACTATAATATGTTCGTTTTTAAATTAATCTGGGTTAAAGTAGATTCAATCTAGATTAGATTAAGGCTAGATTAAGTTATATTAATGCCAGATAAATCGAGACTGAGGGGCCGAGACTTCTTGATTCAAAATAAGAAAAACTTATTCAATTTTAACCCCTTGACATACGACTAACATTCGCGTTGACTTGTCCATATACGTGTGATGTTATCACATATACATGACGTCTTAGAGACGTCATTGTGTGTCAAGGGGTTAACTACGTCAGAAAAATTATTTACACTTCGTCTATGTTATTGTTTAGTGACGCGAGTTGTTGCTATAGTAACAACAAGCAGAAATCATTTAATAATGAAACTCCATTTGATATACATTGGATTTTTACGCACGATTTGGATACTTTTACACACTACTATAATAATGGCATCCTTCGCTTACTATTTACTATTTACTTCGTTAAACTATTTACTTATTATTGTATTCATTTTGGTGTGCGAGTAGATAAAATAAAATCGACTTTTTATTTGTTGTGGTTTTTCGTTTTTCTTGAAACGTGGCTATCAAAGAGCAAAACTACGTTCATTACTCCCATTTTTTTTTTGCAATTTGTTTTGCTACAAATGCGGCGCTATAGACCTTAACGCAGAAAAAAGTGCAGTAATTCAATAATTCAATAATTGCAGCGTAATTCAATATTGCAGCAATGACATCCCGCTGGATGCGCGTAAAACTGTTTCCAATTAAAACTCTTGCAAATATCGGCCCTCCCCGTCCCGAAAATGTTTTATAAAACGCGGCCGCGACATGATTAAATAATTTTGCAGTTAATTACCGCACGGCGACCGCTCGCGTTAAATCAAAATTCATTCATTATTTGCTTTCCGCTTTATTTCGTTAATAAATACATGCATAATTCATTTTCTACTGTAATTATTATTAACAATCCACATTTTGCTCTCTGTTACTTCTGTATTTATTAATTATTAATGAATTATTAAAATTATTTCAATACCTTATTATATATTTACAACAATAATTACAATTTTAATCATTTAGTAACTATTCTGATTGATCAAAATTTAATATCCATACAGGTACAGCAGCAGACAAGACCAGACAAGATCTTCTTCTTAGAGTGCCTATCTGTTCCGGATGCTGACTATCATGCTGGGTATTCTAACTTTGTTAACAGCAGCGAGGTAAAGCTGAGTGGTTGATTGGTTGAACCACGTTCTGAAATTTTTCAACCACATTATTCTCATTCTGCCCACTCCTTTAGCTCCATATACCTTGCCTTGAAGGATCTTTTGCAAAAGGACATATCGGCTCTCGTTACGCATTATATGATAGATATTGAAGCTTTGAAGCCAGATATTGTAGCTTTCGAGTCTTAACTGTATTCAGGACTTCTTTTTCCTTTCCCATTCTTCTCAGCACCTAGGTATTGGTTATTCCCTCTGTCCAAGGTATTCGTTGGATTCTTCGGTACAGCCACATTTCAAATACCTCAAGTTTTTTAGGAGGAGGCCTCCGCAAGCGTCCACGATTCTACCCCATAAAAGAGGGTCGAAAACACGTAGCATCGCAGTTGCGGAATTTTCGTTGACAGCTGCAAGTCGTGGCTGTTAAAGACTTTCTTCATCCTGATAAATGTCGTTCTGACTTTTTCAATACGCGTTCTGATCTCCACAGAATGGTCCCAGTTATCATTTATGTTCGTGCCCAAGTATGTGAATTTGTTGACTATTTCTAAAGGAATTCCGTGTACCGTGATAAGAAAAGTTAGACAAGATCACGGAAGAGATAAGATTATACAAGACCAGATCAAACCAAACAAGACCAGATCAGACCAGACAAGACCAGACAAGACAAGACCAGATAAGACCAGTAAATACCAGATAAGGCCCGGCAAGACCAGAGAAGACCAGACAAAACTAGACAAAACCCAGGCCACACCAGACAAGACCGGACTAGACCAGACAATATCAGATAAGGCTAGTTAAGACCAGACAAGACCAGACAAGACCAGACAAGACCAAACGAGACCAGACAAGACCAGACAAGACCAGACAAGACCAGACAAGACCAGACAAGACCAGACAAGACCAAACAAGACCAGACAAGACCAGACAAGACCAGACAAGACCAAACAAGACCAGACAAGAGCAGACAAGACCAGAGAAGACCAGACAAGACCAGACAAATCAGTCAAGACCAGACAAGGCCAGACAAGACCCAACAAATCTGAAAAGACCATACAAGACCAGACAAGACCAGACAAGACCAAACAAAACCAGACAAGGCCATACAAGACGAGAGCAGACCAGATATGACTAAAGCAGACCAGACATGAGGCGACCAGACCGGACAAGACCGACCAGACCGGAGAAGACTGACCAGACCGGACAAGACCGACCAGACCGGACAAGACAGGACAAGACTGCACAAAGCAGGAGAATACCGGGAAAGACTGCACAATATAGGACAAGACCGGCGACGATTGGACACGATCGGAGAAGACTGGACAGGATCAGACAGTGCCGGACACAGCCGGAAAGTACCGGACAAGTCTGGAAAATACCGGACAAGACTGGACAAGACCGAACAAGACCGGACAAGATGGGACAAACCGGAGGAGACCGAAAAAGACCGGACGAGACCGGAAAGTACCGGAAGAGACCGAACTAGAACGGAAAAGGACGGACAAGTGCGTACAAGGACGGCTATAGGCAGACAAGGGCAGACAAACATAGACAAAGCCCTGCAGACAACTAGAAAAATCTAGACAACACCAGACAAGGGCAGACAAGGCTAGATAAGGCCAGATAAGATCGGACAAAGTTGACCGGTCAGACAAGTTGACCTTATCTGGTCAGACAAGGCAAGACAATACTGGACCAATTGTCTAATCGATTTTTGTATCTCTTTTGAGACAATTGTCTTGGACACGTATTATGGTATTAAATCACCGAAAAATAATGGAATTCAAAATAAATCAATTTTGTCGATTTGTTATGTGAGTTGTCATGATTAAATTTGCATGGGGAATTTTCGCTAGGCAGCAGAAAAACGGGAATAATTGTCACAAAAGAAGTGATTTAGTATTATTTTTCTTGTGCATTGAACGCGATGTTTGGTCAATAGATTACACAATGAATAATACAATAACTCAGACAACGACGGCTCTATTAAGAAAATTATTTACATTCGATCGACACAGCCGAGGGCCGGGGAACAGAGGGAGAGAAAATAATCTGGAATTTGAATAATGTTACTCTGGGCCTTTCGCGGCGCCGATAAAGCGAATATTTATACGCGTGAAAAATGGCCCTGTCGAGTTTTAATCAGTCTGAAAACTTCAAAAATGGGGACAGTAATTATATTATTCTACATATATCACACCTTTATTATCCTGAATTCTCTTTGCACCCCGCATTTATCAAACACGTTTATTCGTTCTCCGTCTGCTTGGAAATTAGACCCTAGTGCTTTCAACATTAAAATTGATATAAATATGATTACATTCTGTATAATAGAAGTAGTGATGAGGTGAGATAACTTTAAGACAATTTTAACTAGTTTAGTACATTATAATAGGCAAGTTCTCAACCTGTAACAGTTGCTACTCCGTATTTAAGCATATTAAACAATTTTTTCACTTCCATATTCTTAGTTAGTCCGTAAGTTTCGTCTCTAGGTATATTAGATTAAGTAATTCATCGAGTTTTAGACGAAGCTAGATAAGTTGTTATAATCTGAAACAGGTCTTTGTATGTAACTTTGTAATTATTATCTAAACAACAATTATCTAAATCAACATCATGGTTTTCCAAACGTAATTCTGGTAAATGATGTCTAGTAGTCAAGCTAGTGTAGTCGAACTACTGTGGTCAAACTGCTAGTTTGTACTATATATAGTAGTAGTATTTGCGTAGTCAGTATAATTTAACTTTAAGATTAATTGGGGAATGATGTAGATTGGGGCTTCTACTCGACTCATTTGCAGTCAGGTAACGAATCTGTTTCATTTATAACATCAGGGTACTCTGTTAGATCATCTAACTTTTCTAATGTCTTTATAATTTCGACGTAAAGTTTCCCTTTCCTCAACCTACGAACCTAACCTAAACCTAAACTAAGTGCGGCTCTGGATAGTCAAACTAATGATTTAAAAACTGTTCATACTACTCGACTAGCGAAAATTTTAAGATCTAGTTAGACTGACTAGCCATCCGTCTATTTTCTAGACACCTTGATGACGTTCGTGAAGTAATTAATAACAAAGCTAGTAGCTATCTAACTATTTTTATTGTTGTGGTTTTTTTTTGTTGAAGTTTTCTATCTAGATTAGTGGAATCGGTCTAGTTTATTTGGAAACAATGCGCGAGACCCATTTCAATAAATCGCAGTTGGATAACAAAAATCGCAACAATGGACCACCGGCTGGTCCATAATTAGAAAGCCGTCACATCCATCTTGCGGATGATAGCATCGACGTAGATAGTCACCCAATTTGCAATAGTTCACCGATTTACCTTTCCACCAATCGTCCGTATCGCATCATTCCCGAAGACTTTTTCCACCGAACGCAATTCCAACCGCCCCGGTTTTCCACCCCTGCTCGTTTTATTAGACTGTCTACAGGCAGGGCGGTAATATTATGCTTTTCAATGGTACAGTTATACGACCTTTATTGTCCTACTTTATATCAATTGATCCCTTTTTTCCTCTTATTCGTCTGCGGCCGAATATAAAGCAGACAATCTTATTATAATTTAATGCGAAACCTAATGATTTTGATACATATTTATTAACGAAACGAAACAAGGAAACTCATGAGTTAATATGATTAGCCTAAGAAGAAGAAGGAAGACAGCTATGATTATGATTAAACAAACAAAATTCGATAGACTAGACAAGAATACGCAGTCAACACTAAGCAGACAAGACCAGACAGACCCAACTAAGGACAGACAAGGCTAGATAGGCACGATAGACAAACAAGACTAATCAGACGAGGCTATACAGACAAAATTTAGACAGACAAAAGAAGACAGACAAGTTTAGACAGACAAAACTAGACTGACAAGAATAGACAGACAACACTGGAGAGGCAAGACTAGACAAACAAGACTAAACAGAAAGGACTAGACAGACAATACTAGAGAGACACGACATGACAGACAAGACTAGACAGACAAGACTAGACAGACAAGGCTAGACAGACAAGGCTAGACAGAGAAGACTAAACAGACAAGACCAGACAGACAAGACTAGACAGACAAGACTAGAGAGACAACACTAGACAGAAAAGACCAGACAGACAAGAAGACTAGATAGACAAGACTAGAAAGACAAAATTAGACAGATAAGACTAGACGGACAAGACTAGACAGACAAGATTAGAGAGACAAGACTAGCCAGACAAGACTAGACAAGACCTGGTTCTGGGCCATTTGCATCTGAGGGTCGCTTTGACAAGTGCATGGTCCGATTCGTGTATGCTTCCCCTATAGCTTCTTTTGTTCAGTATATCTGTCGCTTGTTTCCTTTCAAAAGCAATTACGAATGGGCATGATGACTTATTTTGAAAGTGTTCTATAATGTTCTAAAGTACCAACTAGTAGGGAAAGATGATTCCTTCTAAATCCACCTCCTCTCTGACCTTGACCCTGATCCTGACCTTGACCTTGACAGAAGGACTTCCGGTTTCCGGTTTCGACTTCCAGTTTCGACTTGGGGTCCAGTTTCGACTTCCGGTTGCTGGTTTCGACTTCCGGGTTCCGGTTTTGACCTCCGGATGCGCGGGAAAATTCAAACAATAGACGCGAGACGGGAAAATTCAAAATTAGATGCCGTTGAGGCAAATGAGGTATGTAGTTGGCTGCATATATCAACGAGTCTAAATACATGAGACTAGATAGATGGGGATAAATACATGAGACTAGACAGACGGGGCTAGATACATGAGACTAGATAGATGGGGCTAGATACATGAGACTAGATAGACGGAGCTAGATACATGAGACTAGATAGACGGGGCTAGATACATGAGACTAGATAGACGGGGCTAGATACATGAGTCTAGATAGACGGGGGTAGATACATGAGACTAGACAGACGAAGCTAAATACACGAGACTAGATAAGACTGAACTAAAATATATAAGGAATTGTTTTGTGTTTTAATTGAATAAACATATTAAGATTTTGATATATCAGTAGTCGGGCAAGCGTTGCCGGATGTTTGGCAGTCATAGCAACCCCTGTTATCTTATCAGCGGTGCGCGAGCGGAGGAATAATAAATTATGAAGAGCGGTCTAATCAATTTCTTAGGATTGTTTTTCGTTTAATTTAATAAACATATTAAGATTTTGATTTATCGGTAGTCGATTGGGCGCGACCGGACGTCTAGTGCTGATAACACCAGGCAAGAATAGAGGGGACTAGACTAGACAGACTAGATTAGACATACAAGCGGGGAAAATTACGGATTGATTCAAATGAGATTATTGGTTTTAGACCGGACAAGGTCAGACAATACCGAACAAGATCGAACAAGAACGGACAAGACTATAAAGATCACATATTTCCTGTGATATTTATCCGAATAATTTCCAATATGTAAGCGAAATTTCTTAAACTTGTCGGTGACCCAGATCGTATTATTTTTTTCATTTATGTAAATACCAAAGTGTTCAATTTTCTGGCATCCACTTTTCATCTACTTGCATCCACTTTTCAACCTCTTGCATCCACTTTTCAACCAGTTGCATCCACTTTTCATCTACTTGCATCCACTTTTCATCACGATAAACAAGAATGTGAGGTCTATGTAACCCCACGCTAAACAGGGTGTGAGGTCTATGTAACCCCACGCTTAACGGGGTGTGAGGTCTATGTGACCCCACGCTAAACAGGGTGTGAGGTATATGTGACCCCACGCTAAACAGGGTGTGAGGTCTTTGTAACCCCACGCTTAACAGGGTTTGAGGTCTATGTAACCCCACGTTTAACAAGGTGAAAGGTCTATGGTGCCCCACGCTAAACAGGATGTGAGGTGTATTTTTAGTCATCTTTTATCAGCCTTAATCAGCTATTAATCAGCTTTAATCCGATTGGGTTAGTTGTGTTAGCATTAGGTTAGGTTACAGGGAGGGTGGGAATGAAGGGCGTTTCATTCCTAACCTCCCCGTAACCTAACCTAATGCTAACCTAACCTACCGGAAATCGGAAGTCGGAACTGGACCGGAAGTCGAAACCGGAAGTCGAACCCGAAAGTCGAAACCAGAAGTCGAAACTGGAAACCGGAAGTACCAATGTCAAGGTCAAGGTCAGGGTCAAGGTCAGAGGGGGAGGTAAATTTAGAAAAAATCATCTTTCCCTACTCCAACTATTTCCAAAAATATATATTATTTCTGCAGGAAACAAAGTTTTATTAACAAAAAGCAATTGAAATTCAGTTTAAAATGAGCTCCAAAACGTTCACTGGTGTCATGGCGTCAACTTGTGACGTCAGGTGTTAGTAAATAGACCGAAAACATTAGGAAGCCAAAGAAATAAATCAGCTGTTTGGCGTGTTAAATATGAATTTTAACGTGTATACGTGTGTATAAGGACTGTCGTCGTAGGGTGATAAATAGAAAGCAAAAACAAAAAATTGTGTGCACACTTCGTTGAATTCCGCAAGGGTACCTTCTTTGCTAGGTCCAAATTGCCATTATTGAAGATGACTTGGGTTTGTCTCTTTTTGGGTACAGAGTGTGTCATTGACAGTGATCACCTTATGACGACAGACCCATCGAAAATCATCCAACCTGAAATAAAACAATTACTATGTTTTCCAATCAAAATAGAATAATATATTGGAAGTCGCTAAACGTATGACAATAAATATATATATATATATATATATATATATATATATATATATATATATATATATATATATTTTGACACATATATTGCCCCTCGGCCGGTATCAACTTTATTTCAACTAATTTTTTTTGGTCGGGATCTCTTAAAATATTCTGAATATTCAGAAGGACTATTTTTGTGTATACTTTGCGCAAACATGTGACGCAGAAAAAAATCAAAAAATTTATAATATGTTGTCAGAATTAAATTTGTCACCGCTTACCCTGTTATATGCACATTCTTAGTTATGTGACCAGTCATACACGTCAGTTATTTTGTTGAAAATATCAGTTTTTTTTATTACAAAAAGCCAAATATTTCTTAAACCGGACGACTTAGAAGCTTCATTTTACTTTTCCGCGCTGTGGACGACGATTTGCGTAAATTAAATCCTGTAAAAATACGAGATACCCAATTTTCGGAGCTTACCATATTCTTTACTATACCCGCATCTGCACAGAATACTTTTATGTAGGTTTCCCATTTTCTACATAATTTTTCAGTCTTCACACTTACTGGACGCTTTATTTCTATTATGCTGGATTCACATATTTCATCAGGTGATACTGCTATCATGGGTTATTTTTTACAGACCATTAGGTCCAATTTTTAAATATTTTGCCAGTATCGTACTCACATCATTCTCAAACATTCTACCGCGTTTCATGCCAGGCATGTCAGGGATTTTTCCACCCATTATTAAAGCAATCAGCGTTCCACCACTGTTTTTGCACCTACTAAACTCATATGCTCGTGAAGCCGTGCACCCTGTCATATCTTAATTCATGACAAAGGCAGCTTTTATGTTGGTCCATTGTCTCTTCCTCAACTTTTATTATATCTGCATCAATCAATACAAGTTTTTACAAGAAAGTGTCACAGGACTTTTCTTTGTATTTCAGCACCAATTTGTGCATGGATAATCTTTCTAATGTATCACAAACATAGTCTTTCTCTTATTTTGTTAACTGACAAAATTATTACAACAAAATATTTTAACAACTTGAAAGTGCAGAGGTCGTTGAAGTTCGTACAAGGTTTACTAACGCGTGACGTAATTCATTCTGATTGGTGTTCAACTTATCACGGCGGACTGCTGTATTTTATAATTTTGTTTAATTAAAAATATTATAAATCTCGTACTAAATATGAAAAGAAATACATTTTTCACAATCTATTATTCCCATCACATTAGATAAACACAATATTTTTGTGATTCTTGGTTACTAACATCATGCCTATTACAATATCTAATCTAAGAATTTGCTGCAAAGCACCAAACAAGATAGTTGCTCAAATATACAGTACGCTTCTAATATGCTCAAGAAAGTTACTTAAAATAAAAGAAATTAATAGAGAAGAGCTATCCTGCCAGATCTATCAACAGAGCCGACTGGACTGGACAGATGAGAGCAGATTAAACATAGACTGTAGATTGTACATTATGATAATTTTCTTTTCAGATTCAAAAGCGAGCTCGAATAAAATGTATCTGCGAAATGCAAATATGATAGAGAGTGCAGTTGGGGCCTGTGCAGGGTGTTCTATCGCGATCTCGGTAAATTCGTACATCTGCTTGTGCGTCTCCCCGTCCTGCCTCTATTCAAATCTTAAAAGGAAGTTTCTTATCGCGAAAATTATTGCCGACAGAAGTATGTATCGCGGGGCCGCCGTTTGAATGGACCAGTCGCAGCGACGGATTTATTTCCGCGAACGTGTTGCATAAATGATGATGCAAATATATTTCTCCACTTCAAACGCCAAATACTTAACATCAGAGAACATTCGCAAGAAAATAAAAACATAATGACAAACCTGAATAAATATCATAACATTTGATTAAAAATATAGATACTATAATAAAATGTATGAATATATTATCAATCTAAACCTTCTGATTATTTAATATATTTCATGGGTTCTCAGTTATCGCTTCTTTCTAGTTAATACGTTCTATATATAAGGCAATAATTGTGTCCTACTCTATTTTTATCATTATCCTTTAGGTAGAGAACTAGTTATGCTGATAGAGTCCAATTCCAGTAATTGTGTTATAATTGTGATTGGAAATTGTATTCTGCGAAGGTTTTATTGAGTCTACGTGGAAAATCGCGCGTTTCCTTTTCTTATCGCAATATCGGGATCGCACAATATGCTGATAATCTGGAGAAAGCAATATCGGCCGGGCGAACAAAAACAATATGTTTGGGATAATAAATGGTTCGGAAACTGAAATTTAGCTGCCGGCGGGGACGGGGGACAGTTTGCTAAATATTTTCTTTTGTGCCGTTCTTGTTCGATCGGGGATATTGCAATGCGGACGACGATTGTCCGCTAATTCAACGGAAAACAACGGGGGATATAAATAAATTCATCGTCGCAAAATACATAATGAAATTGCGAAAATTAATGAAATCATTTCGTATTCCATATGAAGCACAAACGGACAATTTATTATATTATGTTATATTATTATATTATTGTTTACTTAAGTCCATTAGTTTAGATAAGTGTTACCCAAACTTTCTATCGACGTATACCCCTTTCAAATATTTGTTAACACTTCGTACCCCTTAGTAGAAAATTGCTGAGATATGTTATTAAACATAAATTTATGAGATATGTTATTAAACATAAATTACTGTCTTTTTTACGTTCTCCAGATTGGGGTTTCAAAGATAAAAAATTCTCTAGCGAAATAAATTTTTTATTTCATTAGTGAAAAAACACTGTTTTATTGATCCGCATCAAAGGAATTAGACGTGACTTTTTAAGGTAAACTCGCATCCAAATTATTACAAATCTTAGGAAAAATGTCAATCTTTATGAGTTCCCTTTGTCTCTTCACTTGTCTTTATATACGTAAAAACAATCTGCAATCATTTTATCGTGAGCAGTTAGTAAACTTATCTATTGGTTGTATTGTATTGTATTGTATTAATTAATTATCAAAGATGATGAAGCTGAATTATTTTTAGATTTCAAACACTTTATAAAAAGTATTGTTTGATGCGATATTTTTTTATGTAATTTAAATATTGTTATTTTCATTACTCATGCGGGATAACTACTATTTTGGCGCCCGTTTTTGGGTGCGACAAATGACCGTTTGTCAATTCAAATTCAAACTATGCTACGCGCACGCTAAAATTCAATAAGAATCGATAAGTTGCATAAAAACAATTGAATAAATAAAATAAACACAATCAAAACCTTAACATTAAAAAAAGTTACGTGAAAGTTAAATTTTCTTCATTACAAAATAAAAATTTAAGAAAACGTTTTAGAATGAGTATAACTTCTATGGTGATACCGGAGACTGAGGAGAGTTCTTATGACGAATTCACACCACCGGAGACAATTGAAAAATCAAATTCTTCATTTTTGCTTCGTTTTTTAGGGTTCCGTACCGAAAACGGAAGCCTTATAGGATCACCTTGTTGTCCGTCTGTCTGTCTGTCTGTCAAGACCATTTTTCTCAGGAACGCGTAGCGGTAACAAGTTGAAATTTGTATCAAATACTCGGGTATGCGGTCTCTTTCAGCTGTGAAAAAATCAAACTTGTAAGCCTGGGTTCGAGGTTTAAGTCTTTATTGCCCGGAGCTCCTTCACAGAAAATTGACCCTCATTCTTCTCACTGATGGGCTTGCTGATGATCATTATCCTGCTAAATTTGAGCAAATTTTTTCGGAGAAATCTACTGGTTTGTTTTTCACGGGACAAAGGCTAATATCAACATATAAATAGCAAGTCGATAAACAAACTGGAAGCGATAGGGATTACACAATTTACTTGACAACCGAAACTTGTCTGCCTGGCCTTGTCTGTCTAGTGGTGTCTGTCTAGTTTTATCTGTCTACTCTTATCTGTCTCGTCTTGTCTGTCTGGTCTTGTCTGTCTCGTCTTGTCTGTCTGGTCTTTTCTGTCTGGTCTTGTCTGTTTGGTCTTGTCTGTCTGATGTTGTCTGTCTGGTCTTGTCTTTCCAGTCTTGTCTGTCCAGTCTTGTCTGTCCAGTTTTGTCTGTCTAGTCTTGTCTCTCTAGTCTTGTCTGTCTACTCTTGTCTGTCTAGTCTTTTCGGTCTAGTCTTGTCTGTCTAGTCTTGTCTATCTAGTCTTGTCTGTCTAGTCTTGTCTGTCTAGTCTTGTCTGTCTAGTCTTGTCTGTCTAGTCTTGTCTGTCTAGCCTTGTCTGTCTAGTCTTGTCTGTCTAGTCTTGTCTGTCTAGTCTTGTCTGTCTAGTCTTGTCTGTCTAGTCTAGTCTGTCTAGTCTTGTCTGTCTAGTCTTGTCTGTCTAGTCTTGTCTGTCTAGTCTTGTCTGTCTAGTCTTGTCTGTCTAGTCTTGTCTGTCTAGTCTTGTCTGTCTAGTCTTGTCTGTCTAGTCTTGTCTGTCTAGTCTTGTCTGTCTAGTCTTGTCTGTCTAGTCTTGTCTGTCTAGTCTTGTCTGTCTAGTCTTGTCTGTCTAGTCTTGTCTGTCTAGTCTTGTCTGTCTAGTCTTGTCTGTCTAGTCTTGTCTGTCTAGTCTTGTCTGTCTAGTCTTGTCTGTCTAGTCTTGTCTGTCTGGTCTTGTCTGTCTAGTTTTGTCTGTCTAGTCTTGTCTGTCTAGTCTTGTCTGTCTAGTCTTGTCTGTCTAGTCTTGTCTGTCTAGTCTTGTCTGTCTAGTCTTGTCTGTCTAGTCTTGTCTGTCTAGTCTTGTCTGTCTAGTCTTGTCTGTCTAGTCTTGTCTGTCTAGTCTTGTCTGTCTAGTCTTGTCTGTCTAGTCTTGTCTGTCTAGTCTTGTCTGTCTAGTCTTGTCTGTCTAGTCTTGTCTGTCTAGTCTTGTCTGTCTAGTCTTGTCTGTCTAGTCTTGTCTGTCTAGTCTTGTCTGTCTAGTCTTGTCTGTCTAGTCTGTCTAGTCTTGTCTGTCTAGTCTTGTCTGTCTAGTCTTGTCTGTCTAGTCTTGTCTGTCTAGTCTTGTCTGTCTAGTCTTGTCTGTCTAGTCTTGTCTGTCTAGTCTTGTCTGTCTAGTCTTGTCTGTCTAGTCTTGTCTGTCTAGTCTTGTCTGTCTAGTCTTGTCTGTCTAGTCTTGTCTGTCTAGTCTTGTCTGTCTAGTCTTGTCTGTCTAGTCTTGTCTGTCTAGTCTTGTCTGTCTAGTCTTGTCTGTCTAGTCTTGTCTGTCTAGTCTTGTCTGTCTAGTCTTGTCTGTCTAGTCTTGTCTGTCTAGTCTTGTCTGTCTAGTCTTGTCTGCTCTAGTCTTGTCTCGTCTAGTCTTGTCTGTCTAGTCTTGTCTGTCTAGTCTTGTCTGTCTAGTCTTGTCTGTCTAGTCTTGTCTGTCTAGTCTTGTCTGTCTAGTCTTGTCTGTCTAGTCTTGTCTGTCTAGTCTTGTCTGTCTAGTCTTGTCTGTCTAGTCTTGTCTGTCTAGTCTTGTCTGTCTAGTCTTGTCTGTCTAGTCTTGTCTGTCTAGTCTTGTCTGTCTAGTCTTGTCTGTCTAGTCTTGTCTGTCTAGTCTTGTCTGTCTAGTCTTGTCTGTCTAGTCTTGTCTGTCTAGTCTTGTCTGTCTAGTCTTGTCTGTCTAGTCTTGTCTGTCTAGTCTTGTCTGTCTAGTCTTGTCTGTCTAGTCTTGTCTGTCTAGTCTTGTCTGTCTAGTCTTGTCTGTCTAGTCTTGTCTGTCTAGTCTTGTCTGTCTAGTCTTGTCTGTCTAGTCTTGTCTGTCTAGTCTTGTCTGTCTAGTCTTGTCTGTCTAGTCTTGTCTGTCTAGTCTTGTCTGTCTAGTCTTGTCTGTCTAGTCTTGTCTGTCTAGTCTTGTCTGTCTAGTCTTGTCTGTCTAGTCTTGTCTGTCTAGTCTTGTCTGTCTAGTCTTGTCTGTCTAGTCTTGTCTGTCTAGTCTTGTCTGTCTAGTCTTGTCTGTCTAGTCTTGTCTGTCTAGTCTTGTCTGTCTAGTCTTGTCTGTCTAGTCTTGTCTGTCTAGTCTTGTCTGTCTAGTCTTGTCTGTCTAGTCTTGTCTGTCTAGTCTTGTCTCTCTAGTCTTGTCTCTCTAGTCTTGTCTGTCTAGTCTTGTCTGTCTAGTCTTGTCTGTCTAGTCTTGTCTGTCTAGTCTTGTCTGTCTAGTCTTGTCTGTCTAGTCTTGTCTGTCTAGTCTTGTCTGTCTAGTCTTGTCTGTCTAGTCTTGTCTGTCTAGTCTTGTCTGTCTAGTCTTGTCTGTCTAGTCTTGTCTGTCTAGTCTTGTCTGTCTAGTCTTGTCTGTCTAGTCTTGTCTGTCTAGTCTTGTCTGTCTAGTCTTGTCTGTCTAGTCTTGTCTGTCTAGTCTTGTCTGTCTAGTCTTGTCTGTCTAGTCTTGTCTGTCTAGTCTTGTCTGTCTAGTCTTGTCTGTCTAGTCTTGTCTGTCTAGTCTTGTCTGTCTAGTCTTGTCTGTCTAGTCTTGTCTGTCTAGTCTTGTCTGTCTAGTCTTGTCTGTCTAGTCTTGTCTGTCTAGTCTTGTCTGTCTAGTCTTGTCTGTCTAGTCTTGTCTGTCTAGTCTTGTCTGTCTAGTCTTGTCTGTCTAGTCTTGTCTGTCTAGTCTTGTCTGTCTAGTCTTGTCTGTCTAGTCTTGTCTGTCTAGTCTTGTCTGTCTAGTCTTGTCTGTCTAGTCTTGTCTGTCTAGTCTTGTCTGTCTAGTCTTGTCTGTCTAGTCTCGTCTGTCTAGTCTTGTCTGTCTAGTCTCGTCTGTCTAGTCTTGTCTGTCTAGTCTTGTCTGTCTAGTCTTGTCTGTCTAGTCTTGTCTGTCTAGTCTTGCCTATCTAATCTTGTCTGTCTAGTCTTGTCTCTCTAGTCTTGTTTGTCTAGTCTTGTCTGTCTAGTCTTGTCTGTCTAGTCTAGTCTATCTAATCTTGTATGTCTAGTCTTGTCTGTCTAGTCTTGTCTAGTCTAGTCTATTTAGTCTTGTCTGTCTTATCTTGTCTATTTAGTCTTGTCTGTCTTATCTTGTCTGTTCCTCTCTGTTTTCAATCCTCTCTGTTTTCAATCAACGAACAATTTAATATTAAATAAATGTAATTTTGTAATGTTTTCCTTTCTTTGGTAATAATTCATACGAGTATTTGTGAAACGTTATCCGAAGAGTTGCAAGCCGGAACGATAAAATAGACAAATTGTGCACAGTCATCCGATAAGGACCATTATTAATGTTGGCACAATAACTGAACCAGATGCCTGATAAACTTCCTCCAAATTACCTGCCACCACTTAATTTACCTCCAACGACTTATTTGCTAAGAAACTCTATCTTACAATCTCAATATTTCTTCATGATTACCTACACTTTAGTGCCATATTACAAGCAATAAGTAATAGTAGTAATTACTAATATAAACTAAATTGGGGTTTCTTAAATTTCTTTAATAGACAGAGAAAATTAAATAGAACAGGCTAGGCCGACAAGACTAGACAGAACTAAATTCATATTTTAATTATTTTATCTACGACCACTATTGTAAATGCCCATTATTGTACAGTTCGTGGACTATGTAAATACATTATAACACACACCTATGTAACAGTCTGGAGAATAATGATTGAATAAGTTATGATTGATAACACACATGTGCGTTTGGTTTACGATTCGTTGATTGGTTGAGATTGGCTGCTACCACGTGTTCATACATTCAGCGCCCCCTTGCCACAATTGAGACTAATGGAAATTGACATTGCGTACATTGGGTTGCCTATATCGATGAGCACTCTTACTCCAGTTTATCCCAAATAAGTACTGAATAATAAGGTATGTATTCATTAAGAATGTATTTCTTTTCATTTAAATACTGTAATGTATATATTGAAATGTATATGCTATATATGAAAATACAACTATTTGTTTAATGTAATGTTAAATAATGTAGCTAATAAGAAATAAATTTGTTACATCAAACATATTTTTCTTATTAAACAGAACCAAATTAGTGTGGTCGTAGATAAAGTATAGTACATAACTCGAGTTGGAAGGCAATTACGTACACGCGGAAACTGTTCCGCTCGTACGTAATATACATCTTTTAACTCTCGTTATGTAATATACTATTACTAAATGGATAATTGAACTACTTTGTAAAATAATAAGAAAATAGAATCGCAAGAAGAAAATTGTCAATTTAAACCCAATATTGAATTTAAGTAAATAAAGTTTTAGTTGAGCTAACAATGGGGGTCGAGTTTTCCTTTTGTATACGACAACAATATCTTGTAGAGTTGTCTAGTTTGTGTAACTGAATAATGTGGAGGAAAACCGCAAAAAAATGTAATTGTACTCGCAGTCAATATTCCGCTGAAACTTTGTATTTTCTCTTTACTTGATGAGATCTTCTGGGATTTTATAAAGGAAAATGCTCGAATTTGCTTCAGCTCCCAAACTAAAGCTAGTTATAGAACAGCGAAATATTTATCTAAACGTTAAAAAAATTCTGAATGAAGACGGAATACTATTACTCAATAAATTAAAAGGAAATCTGATTAAATTTATTCTTATTTATCCTTATATTATTATTATTACACACGTTACAGGCCTTTTATCAGACCCCGTGAAACATTCATGATTACTTGTTCTTCCTGTTTTTCCAGTAGTCCTTCATTCTTTCACTAAAGACTCTCTTACTTTCTTCAGTCCACTTTGGTCTTTGTGCTTTGGGTGTTGTTTTCTCTAACATTACTTCCCACGTGTATACCATGTGCCTAAATACGCCGTTGTCTATGATATCCGCTGAGTCTTTATTGTCTTTTTCCAGATCAATTTTGACTTGTGTTATACAGTGTGTAGTGGCCTTGAAGCCCTAGATGTACCTGAGTATTCTGTTGGTGAGAAGTTTGTGGAAGTCTGCTCATGTGACCATAAAATTTTAGTTGCCACTTCTCTGTGGTACTCCTGGAGTGAAGCATATAGCATTCGTCTGCGAGTTTTCTTCCAATAATTTTCCTAATTATTTTTCTTACCTGTGTGAGGGTGTTCTCAAGGTCGGTCTACGTGTGTAACATCAGTGCTTCTCTGGCGTATAGCACTTCGTGTTTTATTACTGTGTTGTAGTGACGAATTTTGTTGAAGGTGACCCTTTCTGGTGAAGGATCTTGCCATATTTTGTGTTCAAATTTACAATGTTTACTTTCGTTCAGAAGAACTCAGTTTTTTGAAAGGTGATCTGTAGCCCTACTTTTTTGAGCACTCTTTGAGTACTTCTATCTGTCTGATTGCTGAGGTTTCGTTGTCTGTAAGTACTGCCAGATCGTCCGCGGAGGCTAGTTTTTGCTTGGGTCCTTTCAAGTCGCACTGGCTTCCAGTGACCTTGTATTTTCACCTCCTTCTCCCATTCCTTGATGACCTTATCCAGCACAATGTTAAAGAGCAGCGGTGAAAGCCCATCACCTTAGCGAACGCCTGTCTTGATCTCAAAAGGTACGGAGATTTTCCCCTTGAACTTCACCTTAGATGTGTCTGTCCGTGTTTGTTTGATCAGTCGCAGTGTCTTATCGTCCAAACCTTGTTTGTGTAGGATGTTCAACAATGACTGACGGTGGTCGAAATTATATGCCTTCTTCAAATCAACGAAGGTGTGTATGACTGGAGTGTTCCTGAGGGTTTTGATTTACAAGGTTCAGACTGAAGATTTTTTTCTGCACAGGAGCGACCAGAGCGGAAGCTGGTCCTGTGTGCTTTGGAGAATGCACGCTGAGAATATCTTGTATGTGACTTGTATTAGTGAGCTGCCCCTGTAGTTGTTTACATCTGTGTGGTCGCCGTTTTTTGTGCAGAGGGTGGATCAGTGCACATTTCCAGTTGTCTGGTAACTTTTCTGATGTCCAGATGTCTGTGGTGATCTGTGCAAGTTCTCTGAGTGAGTTCGGTCGGAGGTTTTTCTGTAGTTCGGCCACTATGCCGTCTTCGCCAGATGTCCTGTTGTTTTTAAGTCAGAGGATGTGCCTGTGAACTGCCTCTTGTGTTGGCAGTGTTGAGTCTGTGTGTCTATGTGGAGGTTCTTCGTCTGGGAATCTTTATGTAGGTTCTGGACAGTTCTGAGAAGTATTGTGCCTGCACCTTGCAGTTCTCCGTATTCGTCTGTGCTTATTTTCCATCACTTTTTCTAAAGCAGAAGTTTGGTGGTATGTATCCTCAGAAGTCTCTTGTTGTTGTTGCAGAAATTGTCTTTATTATAAATTATTTGCTTAAGCTCCAAAACTAGTTTTGAAAGAGAAACTTTTTTAAGGCGAAACATAGCCTGAATATATAAATATATTGAGCCTTTCCGTAGCTCTATAATATAATTAAGTCTTTTTAAGATTACAAAACAAATCTCATGTTCAAACAGCTACTTCCTTTGCTAATACCACGCAGGATTTTGAATTATACAACAGATATTTGCATGTTACTTACTAGCCCCCAGTTCACTTTCGTGGCACTAAACAAGAACTAGATAAATATCATTGTTCTAAGATCATAACTTCCTAGTTAACTTAAGTTAATAGCAATCTAAAGACGCTTTTCGAGATTTATCTCTCATCAGTGCAGCTTTGCTGTTTTGAAATATAATTTGGAATACACTTACTTGAATGCCTCGAGGTTTACGAGGTTAGGATTTTATTTTTGATATTTCGATACAGAGACATGAACAGGGGCGTACAAAACAATTGTCAGACCAATACTCACATATGGCTGCGAAACCTGGGTCGTGACACACACCAGTGGCAACAAAATAGATATCTTTGAGAGGAATGTATTGCGTAGAATACTTGGTCCAATCCAAGATGATAATGGGTACAGAATACTATACAATAATGAGCTGTAAGAGGCCTTGCAGGACCCGCCAGTATCCGCATTGGCAAAGATACAGAGGTTATGATGGACAGGCCATGTCACAAGAATGGATGAGGAAGGACTGCCAAAATGGGCCCTGCTTGGCAAAATGTTAGGGAAGAGAGCGAAGGGCAGACCACGGAAACGATGGGTGAAAGGACGCGGTAGAAGAATAAGCCAGAGGGTTGCTAAGGAGTAGATACTGGAAGACTGTAGCAATGGACAGAAGCGCCTGGAGGAATAAATTGAGGGAGGCCAAGGCCCAACTTTGGGCTGTAGAGCGATAGGAGAGGCATGAACTTAGCAGGTTATTGATTTAAATGATAATTTACTATTGGTGAAACCATACTACATTATAGATAATCATATAAACTTATTAAAGGCGAAACATAGCCTGAATATATAACTATATTCAAGCTTTCCATACCTCTATAGTATTATTAACTCTTTTTAAGACAACAAAACCAATTTAATATTGAATCAACTATTTCTTTTGCTAATACCACGCTGGATATTGAATTACACAACAGATTTTTGTATGTTATTTACTAGCCCCCAGTCCACTTTCGTGGCACTAAACAAGAACTGGATTAATAACGTTTTTAAGATTATATCTTTATATCTTTCTATTTAACTTAAGTGAATATGAATTTGTTGACGCGTTTCGAGATATATGCTGTAGATGCGTTTCGAGCTAGTTATAGAAGAACGAACGAAATGTTTATCTAAACGTAAAACACAATCCTGATGAAGTCTGAATATAATTACGCAATAAATTAATGGAAAATCTGATGAAATTTATTCGAAACATACAAAATGTAAAACTTTGCTAATAACGACAATCCGTTGTACATTTTATCGTTAATAATATCCGCAAGTGATACCATTCAATCCGGGCTTAATTTCCCTGAAATTGCCGAAAATTGTAGGGCCGCCGCACGTTACACGAACCGTGCAATTTGCAATTATCTATCTCGTGAATTCGACACGCAAACCAATCAATGTGAGAAAATTTATACATAATGCAGATGAATTTCTACACTTTTTACACACTCATTTCGACTCCCTTATTTTGCCATAACACTTCCCAATCACGCCATTCCATTCCAAACGCCAATAACACCAATAATATTTATGAAACAAAATTAAAATAAATTGTGGAAATATTAAAGATTAAATTAATGATAACATAGTAATTTCACTGTAATTTCAGTCTATTTCTAGTTCTAGTTAGTAATTAGTCTTTGTCTTATTAATTTAACATTCAAGTTAAACCATTTGACCTAATTTGGTATGTAATATTAATTTTAGTTCCAAGTTTGAATTACTCGCATTAACGTTCCTAGTAGCAATTCCTTCACGTAGAAAATAAAGCAAGATTAAACAGAAAATACACTAGAGATCAAGAAACTACACATACAGTACGTAATATATATAAATAGGTAGACTGGTTTTGTTAAATTTAAATCTTAATAAATCTATTTACACTGTACGTCTTTAACATAACATTTCGGTAACGTTTCTTATATTTAAATATACATTTATAATCTAAATAAAAATCCTCTCATCCCTTTAGAGAGAATAAGTCAGGATTTAGTTGTCTAGCCTTAGCATTATGTTTCATAAACAGAACAATTCACGTTCGTTTCCTTCGCCGTTCCCGGTGTTTCCCGTGTAATTTTCCCCAAAAAGAAAAGGGGAATAAAAGAAAAAGAAAAAAAAAACAAGAAACAGGAAGACATTATCGTACGTTGTATACGAAGTCGCTGTAATGCACAAAACGTATTCTTCTGCAGCTTCAATTTTAAAACAGCCCGTGCATTTTTATTAAGTGCCCGTTTCCCTGTTACGTTCGTCATTAATGTTTAAGCTACTTAAAAATTTAATTGCGAAAAAGAGATTGGTAAATCTGGCAGAAACATTAGTCAAACTAGTAATAAAATAGAAATGCAGTATAGATTAAGCCGCTATTAAATTATAAAATTAAATTAATGATGAAATATTCAAGAATGGTAAATATTTCGAACACAGGAATAAGTTTAATCCAAGAAATACTCCTCAAGTAATACCAAAATCAACCTCAATATCACCTCAAAGTTCTTAAAGTCAGCACTAGTATCCGAACCTATATAGAAAGTACCGACCCCGCTAACCTGACCCTCAATAGCATAGACGAATTTCAGACCAACCTGACAAACATGATTCATAAACACTCCCGCAAAGCCAGATGCAATTTCTACAAGCCAAAGTTACCTAACCCAAGGGGAAATGCATTATTGCGCACATCTCTTTGTGTGTGGGGCTCTCTGTCCAAGTTCTTGGTGGCCAGCATACCCATTAAAACCCCTCCGCCTGGCTCCACTCGGTATCGTATAACACATGCTTCAAGTGGGTCCTCCCTCATCCTGCGCCTAAGTCTACGTTGCAACGCGTTGGGTCGTAGCAACTTACTACTGCCGCCCGACTATTGCTTGATGTTTAGGTTGCGCGTAGTTTCTCAGCTTTCTCTCTACTTCTCTCTTCCTTCTCTTTGCAACTGGTAATGTCGTGTAGCGGCAACGAGCCGTTCCATTTTTATTGCTTAGTTTACAAGGGCATTACAATAATTACCCAAATATTTTCGAACAATTTCCGAAAATATTTGATTCGGGTCGGTAATGTAATCCTCGAGCAGGTTAAGAAATATTTGTACTTTTAGTTTTACAAGGGCCTTACGGTGATTACCCAAATATTTTTAAAAGAATTTCTGAAAATATTTTCTTAGGGTCAATGGTGTAATCCCCGGGGAAATTACGACAAGATGTTTTTCCCGAGAATGAGAAATTTCCGAGAAAAATACAAATTGCCGAAAATAGAAAAATAATCACCACCAGATGAGGGACCAGTATACCTGGACATAACATAAATACCTGAACCCCCGAAAAAGGAAGCCAGTTCCGTCCAGACAGTTCGATCCACACAGTTCCATCCAGACAGTCAGGCGCAAGCAGTCAGCAAGTCGACTCCAGTTCAGTTCAATAGTCAGGCGCAACCAACCAACGAGTCCAGTTCATTCCAGCCAGTGGACTCATATACACCGGTCCAGTGGCTCTATATCGTTTGGGAAATACTTTCTCATAGCATTCCACCTGCTACAGTCATAAATTGTGTGCGCCACGCTGTCCTCTTTGCCGCAATATTAACATAAGCTGTTGGCAGCTCGGCCAATCTTGTGGAAGTAATCTCGGAAACAGCCATGTCCGCTGAGGACTTGGGTTATCTGATAACTCAGCTCTCCGCGATTCCTCTCTACTAAATGGTGGGCGCCACGCTGTCCTCTTCGCCGAAATATTCACACAAGCGTTGGGAGCTCGGCCAATCTTCTGGAGGCAATCTAGGAAACAGCCATGTCGCTGAGGACTTGAGTTAGCTCATAACTCAGCTCTTCCACGTCCTTCATAAGCAACTTTGTCCATTACCCCTTTTCACCGGCTTCCCACTCATTTTTCCACGCCCGGAATAGTTTCGACCTTCATGTCTTCTTTATTTCATCTTTGCATTTCTGGGTTTCACTGCATCTTGCTGTGTATATGTTTGATCTTTCCTGCACTTACAGCTCTATTGATGTTATGCCAGCTATAACTAGGACCGCTTCTCCGGAGACAGTTATATTCTATTCTAGGCACTGCTTGTTCTGATTGCAAGCATTCTTTGGATCGCTCCAAGATTGTGTTTGTTTACGTCTACGCTCATAGCCCTCGCCCATACGGAAGACGCGTAGAGTATTCATTCTACAATGATCTACGCGGCCACTGTGCATAGCAGTTTCCTCTTACTGCTTCGTTGTTCTCGTACATTAGGCATAAGCCGTTCCACCGCAGACTGGGATTTTTCGGCTTTTCCAGCAGCTTTTATGATGCGCTTTCTAAATACCATATTCTAATCAATCAGTACGCCTAGATAATTCAATGAACTCTTTGGTTTGATGGCAGAGTCTCTGAGCTTAAATATAACCTCCCAAATTTTTCTCTTCTGGCATGTCAAGTTTTAGTACCCCACCGTAAACTATGTTCCACAGCGTTGGACCCATAACTGAGCCCTGTGGAACACCACTATTTACTTTCTTAATAGTGTAGCAGCCATTTGCAACGAATACAATTTCCCGTTGGGATATATAACTTTTTTAGTTTGATCTCTCCTGCACTCTATTGGTGCTACGCCAGCAATGACTAGGGCCACTTCTCTGGAGACAGTTCTATAGGCATTGCTTGTTCTGATTGCCAGCATTCTTTGGATCGCTCCAAGCTTGCGTTTGTTTACGTCTACACTCATAGCCCTCGCCCGTACGCGGGACACGCATTGTAGAGTTGGCCACTAAGCATAGCAGTTTTCTCTTGCTTCTTCGTGGTCCTCCTACATTGAGCATAAGCCGTTCCAGCGCAGACTAGGATTTTTGTTTTTCAAGCAGCTTTTATGATGTGCTCTCTAAATACCATGTTCTTATCAATCAGTACGCCTAGAAAATTAATTGAACTCTTTAGTTTAATGGCAGAGTCTCTGAGCTTCAATGCAACTTTCCCAATTTTTCCCTTACCCGTTAAGAGAACTGCCTCCGTCTTTTCAGGTGCCAGCTTCATCTGTTTCTCCTCCATCCACTTGTCTAACTGTTGTATGGCTTCATTTGCCCTCCGCTTCAACGCCTGCTCCGTTCTGCCACATACCACCAAGGCGAGATCATCTGCAAAGCCGATAATGTCTACACTTTCTGGCATGTCAAGTTTTAGTACCCCATCGTGAACTATGTTCCAGAGCATTGGGCCCATAACTCAGCCCAGTGGAACACCACTATGTACTTTCTTAACAGTGCAGCAGCCATTTGAAACAAAGACAATTTCCCGTTGGGATAGATAACTATCTATCATAGATTACCGGTACGGTGGGAAGTTACGCCGCGTGACTTCGTTCATAATGTCTTGCCAGTAGGGCATTTTTTTTTCGGGAGGAGGGGTAAAATACATTAACGTACGGCCCCCAGTGCTCCAAATTGCTCCGGGGTATGTGAGACTACTCGCCTTAGTGACTAGCCTACCCACTAAAAAACCCACTCCTCAATTATGACCCCTTGCGGGACTGCCTTCTCAGCATTACTTCGCTCGGGGTTTGCCTTCTGTTTGTATTATTCCTCTTTTTTTGGCGCTCCGTTTCGTCCTTCTCTTTTACGATTATGACAGATGTCGCTAGCTTCTCCACTGCGTCCCAGCATTCTCTGCTTTGTAGCATTGTCTCCTATACGTTTTCTGGGGTCAGTTTTCCTTCCACCTTTTTTCCATTTCCAGCCGTTGTTTCGCCCATCTGTGGCAGTTGAAAAATGTATGGAGGCAATCATCCACCAGGTTCGGGCAGTACACACAATTTTCGGTCTCCCTCAGATGTCGATGTCGATGCGATAGAGGTATGCCATGAAGCTACCATGTCCGAGCAGCAGCTGCGAGATAAAGTAATTTACTTCTCTGTATCCTCGTGACAGCCATGGTTCTATGATCTTTATTCGTTTTGTCCACACAACACATCCGGTTTCCTGGTTCCATCTTGTCTGCCATTCTTGCATAGTGTCTTCTCTAATCCGACTACTGCTCTCCTCCCCTTCAAGGTACCTTCTTAGCCTTTCTTTTGCCATCAGGTCTATTGGCATCAGCCCGACAACTACCGACGACGCTTCCGCCGAGGCCGTCCTGTGGGAACTACATATCCGTATTTCCAGCTGTCTCTGTATTCTTTCATACATTCTCCTATATCTTTTTTTGTTCTTATCAACGATTCATACCACGTAGGAGCACCGTACAGCATTTTTGATAGTGCCACTGTGCAGAGTGTGCGTCTGCGGCTCGCCCTTGGTCCTGCCAGTAGGGCATTAGATTTAACATTATCCTAACCTAACTCTAATTTAAAAAAATGCAAACTTTACAGTACCTATAAGTCTACAGAAGACATAGCAACGAAAACGGATATCAACATACACTAATCTCGCAGTTTCGGACAAATAAATGGTTATCCGTTTGTCAAGAAATTGAAAACGGGGAAGGTAAAACATTCTGGCACAAAATAAAAAATCTTTCCAAACACCGCCCACATATGGTATCTCCTTCAAAAACCGACTCTACTCCTCAGACTTCGAAAAACTCCTAATCTCCGAACATTTAGAAAACATCATTTGCACCATCTGACTCCCTCACTTTCACAATAATAACATTTAAAGAGTAAGGACTTTGACGAAATATCATACGACGAATATCTAACCGCCCTTCTCCATGGTAAAAATAGTTCACCTAGCTCTGATCTCGTTAAAAAATCCACATTGTTAACATATTGTTAAATTATTCAACGTCTGCCTTCACAAGAGATTGTTCCCCATGTGCTGGAAAAAAGGAATAATTACCAAAATCGCAAACCTAATCGTAAAAAGAGTCGGGCTGAAGGTGAACGTGAGAAAGTAATGCGAATCGAAACCAGAAGCTTGCAGTTTTCGAGAGGGAATTTTAGGTAGGCTGGTTTTTAGATATACTCTCTGTCTCACTTTCCCTGTCGCCATACGGGCTATCTGGCTGGCGTCAGAGATTGCGTTCATTAGTGCGCATCGTATTTGTACAGGTAAAATAATAATTTTCCAAATCATTTTAAGAAGGTTTTTCTTTTTTTTTATTAACTTTATTTAGCTTTTCCAAATGTAAATATATTATTTCCAGACATTATTATCATTGCTTATAATGTGCCAGACGCTAATTTTGATTCAACAAAAAAACGAAATTCAAAATATTTTAGTATGGCTGAAATTTTGATATGATGTTATTTAAGTATCAACAAATCTTAAATTAATTTGCCAGACAATAATTCGACCGTTAACCATCTGCCAGACCGATTTGAAAATGCGGTATTATTCTGGTTGACAAAGAAATGGTTCCCAAATAGTTTTCTGAAAAAGGACCCGAAAGCTATTAAATTAATTTTTACGATCATTTATTATTGATACAAAATTAACAAAATAATTAAGTATCGAAATAAACATATTTTTATCCAGAAGCTCTGATATTTATATGTAAATTAAAATTAGATGAAGATTTTTTAATCCATAATTGTGTCATAAAAAAACGGAAGCATCTTGATAATCATCATCATCATCATCATCACTGCTCTCATTTTCATTTCTCCAAACTTTTGTGACGTACTCACTCATAGTAACTGTTGGTACAATTCAGCTTTACATGGTAAGCCTACCACCATGAGTCAAAATGATGAGTCAAAATTACGGAATTTCTTCTCAAAATTATCAGTTATTTTTTTTGACCGGTACGTATTCGAAAACAGATGAAATCGAACATCGTTGACGTTCGAAGAATCTGGCAATCCGTACATATGAAATAAATTTCTCTAAGATCTTAAATGTCTGATCTAGCAATTCTCCTTTATCTGTAATAATATTTTGACAGGCTGACTGATACTGTTCTGATTGCTCTAGCAGTTTGAAAGGCCTGAGTTTACCTTTCCGGAAAGAAGCTGGTGTGTAATCGCATCCTGTGAGTGCGTGAAAGCACGATAGACCTTTTGATAAATAATTACCTAGGATTTGGTATATTTGATTGACACATATCCTTCATTATTTCCCACACCCATATTAATCCCAAGTTTTAAAAATGCATTTAAATGATTCATGTTGCCGTGGAGTATTATTAAAATATCCGAATCTGAGCGAATATGATATATTTGGCGAATATGATATATAATTCGAGAATCTGCTTCTTCGTGTTCTTGAGAAGATAAGGCATCTTCAGCATTTTTAATAGCTTTGTTATTTTCAATCCGGTGTGAGTAGCACTTAGTTTAAGACGGTTTTAATGTCAAAGTGACATAAACGTATTTTTTTGCTCTCCCTCCTTTTTCGACCTAATACACCGTCGTCTCCGCCGTCGTCTGGTCCCAAGCCCAGGGTGTGAAAGGAGGAGGGTGGTCGGCCTGCCGCGCCGACCAGAATCGGGAAACCGAAGAAACTAGGCAAGAAACCGCATGGATACACGACTTAACCACTTACGAATTAATGCTACCGCATCCGGGGCAGCCGATGCGCCAGCTTTGGGAACCAGGGATGCTGGTGAGAAGTGGACTACTGGCAAAGACTCAGGTTAATCACACCGAGATCAGAAATACGAATCGCCGCATGGAATGTGCGAACGGGACATCACGTTGGTCAAAAGGAAATTATCGCCAAGGAATTATTGAAATGCAAAATATCGATCTGTGCATTATCAGAACTGCGGCTCACAGGATCTGGGACAATGAAGGTTGACCCACCATCAATCGACGAGACGATGACGCTATTCTATTCTGGTGGCGACAAACGAGAAGCGGACGTTGGCCTTATGGTTGATCGACGGGCCTCTGACAGTGTCATCGCATTCCAACCGATATCCGAGCGTCTGGCGGTTATCACTATTGATGGAACGATTAAGACCCATATCGTATCCGTCTACGCCCCAACTGAGACCAGCCCGGACACAAACAAGGATGAATTTTATGCCCAGTTTCAACACACACTGGATACAATACCCCAAACCGAATTAATCGTACTTATGGGCGACTTTAATGCACATACGGGTGCAGATCGAACCGGTTGGGAAGAAACGATGGGAAAATTCGGATACGGTGAAATAAATGACAACGGATTACGCCTCTTATCATTTGCAGCGTCAAACAACTTGATCATCGGCAACAGCATCTTTCGTCACCCCCTCAAACATCAACTCACGTGGCGAAATCCATCCGGCAACGATTCGGCGATGTTGGACTACATTTTGGTCAACACCAGATTCCGATCGACGCTCAAAGATGTATGTGCGATGCGTGGACCCGACTGTGGATCAGACCATTATCTTGTCCGAGTGAAACTACAATTGAAATTACAAAGAGCAAAGAAAAAGGCACCACCATCAGCCAAGAGGAACTGGGCCTGTCTGCGAGACCCTGAAACCAGCCGAAAATTTCAAATCGCATTATCCAACAAATTTGCAGCACTCACGATACCAGTCGATATCAACATAGAAGAAAAACAACTTTCTGAGTCTATTGTGGGGTGTGCAACGGAGCTGTGTCCGCCCATCCGTCGACGGACGCAGCAATGGATCTCGGACGACTGTCTCAATCTAGTCGACCAGCGGAAGCAAATGAAACACGTCGATTTCAAACAATACCGACGATTGAACAAAGAAGTTCGACAGAAAATGAAATTGGAACGGGAAGCTTACTGGAATAACATCGCGGCTGACATGGAAGAAGCAGCGTCAAGACATGAGTACCGGACGCTGTACCAGACAATCCGACGGTTAAGCGGCAAAACAACATCAACAAATGACAATATCAAAAAATTGGATGGAACTTTCGTGACCTCTCCTCAGGAACGTCTACAGCGGTGGAGAGAATTCTTTCATCAGCTGTACAACCACAATCCGCCAGTAGGTCCAGCACCCGAACTGCCGATTATTGAGCAGCCGATAAATCAGTTTCCCGATACTGAACCAACAATCAATGAGGTGAAGACGGCAATAAAATCCCTGAAAAATGGTAAAGCGCCGGGAGGAGATCAAGTAACTGCCGAAATGATCAAAGCCGGGGGAGACGTCTTATTACATCAACTTCACGTTCTCACAGTGCATATATGGCATTCAGATTGTGTTACATCCGTGTGAAAGAAAGCGATTGTTGTGCCTATTTTGAAGAAAGGCGACAGTCGGGAATGCAAGAATTACCGTGGTATTATCCTCCTCTCGATCGTCGGCAAAGTATTTATGAAAATCATACAATCAAGACTACACATAGATCGAGAGCAAACAAGCCGGGAAGAACAAGCTGGATTTCGACCACATCGAGGATGCATCGATCAGATATTTGCTCTCCGTCAGCTAATGGAAGAAAGAATTCGATGTGGCAAACGAACTGTCATCGTCTTCATCGATTTCAAATCTGCTTTTGATTGCATCGATTGGACAAGCTTGTGGGAAGCCCTGAAGATCGAACACGTGCCACTGAAAATCATTCAACTTCTTCAAGCATCGTACGACGGCTCAACCAGCAATTTTCGTATCCGAAACGACATGTCTGCGGAATTCCCGATTCGAACCGGAGTCCGGCAAGGAGACGTGGCCTCGCCGCTCCTTTTTAACATTGTGATCGACACGATTATGCGAAAAGCGTTTGATGGGCGACGCGGAGTTCGATATGATGACAAAAACTTCCTAACCGATCTGATGTTCGCCGATGACAGTGCGGTTTTCGCCAACACAGATGCCGAAGCAACAGACACCTTGTATGACATTTCCCGCATTGCCCAGTCATACGGACTGAGAATCAATGCGGATAAGACCAAAGTGCTTACAACGGATGGATCTGAAGCCAGAGTTTACCTCGATGGAACCACAATCGAGCAGGTACCACAGTTCAAATATTTGGGATCACTGGTTGTGGAGAAGAAAGTAGCTTCGACAGCCGAAGTTCACAGCCGGATAGGCCAGGCAACAGCAACGTTTGCTTCACTCAAGTGGTGCATATGGAAGCGGACGAATATTACCATCAAAACCAAAATACGCTTATACCGGACGGTGATCCTCCCAATTCTTCTTTATGGATCGGAAACATGGACATTACTCAAACCAGACCTTAACAAGCTCGAGGCCTTCCAAATGCGATGCCTGAGACAGATTCTCTGCGTCTCACTCCTCAACCACCTCCGAAATGAGACAATCAGAGAAAGGTGCAACCAACAGACACCGATTGTTGAGGAAATTCAAAAACGCCGATTACGATGGTTCGGCCACATCTGTAGGATGGGCGACAATCGAGTACCGCACAAACTCCTATGGAAAAAACGACCTCTTGATTGGAGAACACAAAAACAAGCACCGAAGACCACATGGTTGAAACACGTAGAGAACGATTTAAAAAACCAGCGAATAACAACAGCTGAGGCAAGAACCGTTGCAACTGATCGATTAGCATGGAAGCGTATAGTGAATGGAGCACGGAATCTAGCGGCAGCAACAGCAGCGTACTGGCTACGAGGTCGACCACCTCTCCATGCGCCGGCTATGGATTAAAGAAGAAGAAGAAGAAGCACTTAGTAGTAGTTTAAATAAATCATTTTATTCACAATGAAAGGGGCCATGTTATCACCAGCCCAAAGACCTAAATGATGATGAAATAACTAGAAACAAATATTACAGACATTAGGCAATAATTTCTTCTCAATTAATTTTACTAATTGAGCTTTGTCTGTTTTATAAATACTGTCATCTGTGTGACACATTGATGTTGGGACCGGTGTAAGTGGAAATGTCAATAATTTCTCATTATAGACCTTGTGAGTTAAGGATATCCCCAACATTCTACCAAAATCTCTTTGCATCCTCACCTCAACAACTTTAATTTTTTTTAGTGCCTCAGCAAAGTGAAACACTCGATTATTTTTATAGGTTTGTCAAATTTACCTTCATCTATAGCACATTCACTAATAAACTGCTTTCTTAAATCATCACCACTTTCTTCAATGTTCAGTAGGAACTTAGCTATACCTTGAGAAACAGGCTTTGTAGTAGCAATAATATAAATATTATCTTTATCTAAATCTGGATTGAACGGATATATTTTTTTTTCAACTATATCAATTCTGATTTCAAAAATATCATTTCTGATCTCTGGAAGGATAGTGCGCGAGCTACCAGAAGAAATAATACGATTCCTCACTATATTGTTCAATGCAGCGCAACGCTTGAGTCACTTTCCTGCGCAGTGGAAACTAGCCCAAATAATTCTAATAACAAAACCAGGAAAATACCCAAATGTAGTTACCTCTTATGTTGCCTATAAGTATGTTGCCCACTTTCTCAAAAATATTCGAGAAACTTTTACTAAAACGACTAACTCCAATTCTACTGGACAAAAATCTAATCCCAAAACATCAATTCGGATTCAGGCAACAACATGGAACGGTAGAGCAAATCCATAGAATCGTTAGATAGATTAGTGAGGTCTTTGAAGCGAGGAGATACTGCTGCGCAGTATTTCTAGATATTGCACAAGCGTTTGACAAGGTGTGGCATACTGGACTGTTATACAAGAACAGACAGCAACTTCCACATCACTTGTATGAAATACTTAAATCATACTTAAGTGATTCTATTTTGCAGTCAAATACAAGGACAAGGTAAGCGATCTAAAATTAGTTCAAGTCAGTGTACCACAGGGAAGTGTACTAGGCCCAGTACTCTACCTTCTATACCCCGCAGATCTGCCCACCACAGCCTACACTGCAACATATGCAGATGACACAGCGATAATGGTATCCCATTCAGATCCAGTCGTGGCAGCAAAACGAATCCAATTGCATCTTAATTCACTAGAAAACTGGCTAAAGAGGTGGAAAATCCAAACAAATGAGTTAAAATCGGTCCACGTCACCTTTTCCCTCAGAAAGCAAAGCTGTCCAGTAGTAAAATTGAATGGCCGGCAGATACCTCAATCAGTCTCAGCGAAATATCTAGGTATGCACATGGATCAAAAACTCACATGGCGAAAGCACATATGGCCAAAAAGAAAGCAACTTAATCTTAAACTAAGAAAAATGTATTGGCTACTTCTACTATAAACAAGCTTCTACTATAAACCTCTGTTCTGAAACCAGTATGGAGCTATGAGAGAAAGCTATAGGGTTCAGCGTGCAACACAAATATCCAGATTCCAGAAAGATTTCAATCAAAAACCTTAAGAATGATTGTAAATGCACCATGGGTGGTAACAAATAGTATCATTAACCACGACCTTAACATTAAACTAGTGAAAGAAGTGATTGAAGAACATTCCAGCACATACTCAAAGTACATAGACTCAATAGACTCAAAGTACACCCGAACACTCTTGCAAGTCGACTTCTCACTGGACATGGAAATCGTAGATTGAAACGCAGACTCCCGCTTGATATGGTAATATGAGTACCGTAGGATGAAGAGGTATTTTACCACCGGGTAAATACTTACAAGAGTTGACGATGTTACACCACATTTACGTATTGTCGTTAGACAGATCGTAAATAATCCAGGAGAATTAAAAAATATATATATCAATAAAATCGGCAAGTTGTTTTCCAAAAAAAATAATTCCATTAGGTTGTAAGTCTGCAGTCACGTCTTGCAAATATCTTAGTCCACAAACATCGAGAGGGAGAAACATGGGAAATCAAGGCAGCTCTAATACTGCGGATTTTTGTCCAGCGTTGACGTGCAGCTATAGAATTGGTGAAATGTGCAATACCACTGAGACTTTTAGCAGCATCAGCATTAATAGTCTGTTCCAGCGTAAGCTCTAACGGTATTCTCGAAAAAGGATTATGGGTTCTTTTAATTCCGAAACGTCCAGATATGAAATCGTTTTCACGTCCTGGGTGTGTTTTGTTAACATTGTTCAAATTGTCGGAGTATTTAACACACCATCGAGCGTAATTTGGTTGATTAACAATAAAAAATAAATTGGTCATTTTTGGAATCATATACTTAAACATCTCAAAATCACCCATGATAAGATGATATAATAATTAACCAGCTGGATATAGATCATATAAAAGTGAGCAGTTTTGCCATGATAGCCTTGTCTTTTTTTGCCATGAATTCTTGATACGAAGAGAGCAGTCGTGATAATACCTGATTCAGTAATAATAATGCAGACGTATTTAAATTGAATACCTCAATGTCTTGATATTGTAAGAGGTCATTAAAGATTTGCTCTTTCACAAAATCGTGTTCAACTTTTGTTGTTTTTAAGTATTGATCAAAATGTAACATTTGCAGTCCTACAGCCACTAACTGATGCAGGCGTTTGCAACGATTAAAATGTTTCACCGATCACCGATCCTGAAGCTATAATCTTGCTTTCAATCATCATATGCGATAATCCACACTCATTGATAAAAACATCAATCGCTTTAAAAAGGCCATAATTAAATGAAAGGAACCAAGATGTATGAAAAGATTATCAAATTTCGGACTCTCTGTTGCTTGAATTTTGAGGGCTATTTTAGCAATGGCCAAATTATATGTGGCTTGCACAAATGTTTGATCACATTCTGCACCAACTTTTTGGGCCTGTTTCATCGTCAACCTCAATACTGATGCGTCTGTTGGTGACAAATTGATGGGTGCAAGGTAAGAAACTTTTTGTTTCGGGGTATTTTCTTTTATAATTCTACAATTAAAATCTGTCCACATTGGAGTATTTGGCACATAAAAAAAGTGTGAAGCCACATGAAAAAAAATAATGGGCACTCCATTTTCAGTTTTAAATCGGTCTGGCTCCTGGTTCAACGGTCGAATTATGGTCTGGCAAATTAATTTTAGATTTGTTGATACTTAAATAACATCATATCAAAATTTCAGCCATACTAAAATATTTTGAATTTTGTTTTTTTGTTAAATCAAAATTAGCTTCTGGCACATTGTAAGCAATGATAAAAATGTTCGGCAATAATATATTTACATTTCTAAAGGCTAAATTAAGTTAATAAAACAAGATAAACACCTTCTTAAAAAGATTTGGAAAATTATTATTTTACCTGTACAAATACGATGCGCACTAATGAACGAAACCTCTAACGCCACACAGTGGGCAAAAATCCCAAAAAGCTGGCCATAATTCGAAATAGCATTATTTTGCAATTAATTTTCTAACTCGGGTGTTTTTGGGGTCGCTGATTACGAATCTGAAATTGGTTTTCCCAAAAACAAAATGGCGGATACAAAATCGCGGATACAAAATTGCGACTGATATTTATAAATTTTAATTACTTTTAAGCAAAATTTATTATTAAGGGGTTTTTGGGGTCGCTGATTACCAATCTGATATTGGTTTTCTAAAAAACAATATGGCCGATACAAAATGGCGATACAAAATGGCGACTGATATTTATGAATTTTAATGACATTGAAACAAAAATTATTATTTGTGGGTTTTTGTTCGTTACCCACCAGTCCCGTGTGGCTAGGCACTAAAACGAGTGTGACCTTGTTATGCTTTTCCAGGGCTTTTAGGTCCTAATACTGTCTTGGTCCCAAAGTCCCAAACTGTCTTGGATTTGATATCGTGACACGCTAGAGCATTAATCGCAGCCTGACTGTCCGTGAAAATGCAGATGTTTCTACTTTTGTAGTCCATTCTCAAATTTTCACGGACGCAGACCATGATAGCGTGTATTTCTGCTTGGAATACTGTGGTATGTGTCCCTAGGGGTACAGATAGGCTGCACCCCAGGACAGTCCATAGATTCCTGCGCCAGTACCACTGTCCTTCCTGGAGCCGTCTGTATACCAATCCAGTCCTCTTTGGCAAGTGGTTATTCGATTGCCTTCTGTCCATCGTAGACGTGTTTTGAAGTGTAGATCTAATGACAGCCTTTTGGGCATCGAATCCCCCTTTATATTGAGGTACGATTCTGATATGACATTCGTTATCATGTTGTGTCCTGACCTCGCCAGAGATTCCCATGTGCCATTCGCCCATCGGTATTTATTCATTTTTCCCACCTGTCTGCCAGGGGAGGAAGGCCTAGGATCACCTCCAGAGACGCAGTTGGGGCGGTTTTCATCGCTCCCGTAATTGTTAAACAGGCCAGTCTTTGAACATAGGAGAGTTCTCTGATGGCCTGATTTTGCTTCACTTTGGTCCACCAAACTGTGGTGCCATATGTCAGAATGGGTCTAACTACCATAGTGTATAGCCAGTATACCATGCTTGGTTTCAGTCCCCATGATTTTGCAAGTGTTCTTTTGGTCATTATCAGTGCCATTTTACACTTGTTGGTAGCTTTCTTTAGGTGTTGATTCCAAGTCAGTTTGGCATCCAGGAGTACACCTAGAAACTTGACTTCATCACTCACCTTTAGATGTTCGTTATAGAAAATTGGGGGTTTTAGCCCATCCGTTTTTCTCATTCTAGTGAATGGTACTAGAGTGGATTTTTGGGGATGGACCCATATCCACAATTACTTTTAGTCCTTTTTATATACACATATACCCATATCCCTGTTTTGGGGCATCCACTAAAAGTCCTAATTGCTGCCGAAAACCAGTTTGATTATTTTTTCTCGAGCTTCCATTTTCACCGCGCGTCAGCCAGATAGCCCGTATGCTGACAGGAAAAGTGAGACAGAGAGCATATCTAAAAACCAGCCAACCTAAAATTCTCGTTTCCTGACGTTGCTAGCTACTATTAGCACCTGATATTGACGGACACGCGATATTCATCGACGAAGTTCAGAAGAATTTCATGTTCCAAGGAAGACATAACGTCTCGAATCAACAAGATAATCTAGTCTAGTCTGTCTAGTCTTGTATGCCTAGTCTTGCCAGTCTAGTCTTGTCTCTCTAGTCTTGTCTGTCTAGTCTTTTTCGTCTAGTCTTTTGTATTTAATCTTGTCTCTCTGGGCTTGTCTGTCTAGATAAAGTTAATTTTATTGTTGTACGGAGAATCCTTTGCGCCAGAATTTTTATTTATAAATGATTGTCGTGTTTCCAAAGCCTCACCAGCGCCAGCGATTCCTTAACATTTTATTACTCGTAAAAGGGGTTTGAGAAGCGTTTTCATGGAATCTGGACATACTTATTTTATGACTTCCTGCACAACTCGTCTTTTTTTCTCTATTTATCTTGAGACTGTTTTTTAACCCCACCGTTCTATGTCTTATTCAGAATATTTAAAACTCTTAAAAACACATTTCGAATCTTTTTACTGCTCCAGATAAAATGTATATTCTGCATTACATAATATATATATATATATATATATAATAGAGCCGTAAAGTGATGTTGTTTCTTCCTATGTCGATATTCGTTTATCATTTATCAGCTCACTGTTTACATCAAAGTCGGGGCAAAGACATTTCAAGGTTAGAGTGACTCGTAAATAATTAAATTTAATTATTTTTGCAATGTATGGTGAAATGGCAGGCCAAATACCAGAAGACATTCGGCATTCTATGCTTTTTGAGTTTCACAAGTGTGGGTAACAAAATAGTTACTACAAAAAACATTTGTGATGTTGATCCAAATGCAAAAATGTTTGAAATTTACAAACAAACCCGTAATACCTCGGTTAATCTCCTTAACGAACAAACCGCCCTAATCTTTTCCCAACTTTTTAATCTCACGAAATCTTCTGCAGATAAGTCCTCAACTATACACAGACACGGTCCCTCCCCACGAAAACTATAGGTACAAATTCTAACTCACCAATGTATAAGTCACTGATACTCGAGTCGTGTGAAATGTAGAAATTTATATAACTGTGAATAACTAGTTATATCCATAATATTTTTATATATTGAGTATGGTTAAACCATAGCGCATAATTTTTCAATTCAGCGTTAATACGACAACAAATGACTGATTTGAATTCACGCTTTGTGTGAAAAACGACCAGGTTATCAAAAAAGGCTACACAAGGTGATTTTACTTTATGATAATCTACCATCACACACAGCAAAACTTGTCAAGGAAACGATTAGGGCGTTTAGTTGGGAAATACTTTCGCATGCGGCCTACTCCCCAGGCTTGGCTGCGTCCGATTACTACTTATTTGCATCGATGGGACACGCACTTCAGCAGCGCTTCACTTCTTACGAAAATGGCTTGATGAATGGTTTGTCTCAAAAGAGTAAGAGTTGTGAGACAGGTGGGAGAAATGTATAACTAGCGATGGGCGATACTTACGAAGAATAGTATATTACGTAACGAGAGTTGTAAGAAGCATATTACGTGCGAGCGGAACACTTACGCACGACCCGCGTAGCGGGAATTGCGTAATTCCGCGAGTACATAATTGCCTTACAACTCGAGTTATGTACTATACTTTATCAACGACCACACTAATTTGTTTCTGTTTAACCCTTTGAGGACAGATTAAAAAATATTTTACTTAACACTTTTTTATTTCTAGAAATTATTTACAAATAAATGTATACAGAAAATTATGCGAAGAAAATGTTTAAATCATGTCCTGATTATCCTCCAGGATGTGGTTAGCGCTGGTAACCAGGAGGCACTTGTGGTACCTAATTATTTTGTGTGGAATAATGTAAAACAATTCCTGTCTTTATTAAGACACAAGCCCAAATTGCAAATAGAACATTTCCAAATTGTTCTATGTACTTCTTTTGTTCTGCTGCAGTGTGCACATCGTAGAGAGCTTACCCGTTCGGGCATATGTGCAGCTTTATCATACCTTAGTTCTTGTGGCACGCATTTTTTTGTACTTGTTTCCTGGCATTTCCTTCGATTTTCTACCACGCTTTAGGTTTTCTGGTGCAGCACCAATTAGGCTCCTCGCAACTGAAAGGCGAAAATTCTTCAATGTCATCTCGTTTGGACATCTTATCCGAAATAAAACATATGCATTTACAACGCAAGCATCTACAAAATACCAAAAAATCCTATGCCACCATTTGTGGGATTTTCTGTCGGTTTGATACAGTGAAAGTAACATATCAAATTTGTCCACATATCCCATGTGTTTGTTATATAGACTACATATAAGGGGACAAGAAACCTCTTCTACAGACCCATCTCTTTTTCTTCTTGTGATAATAGAGTTATTTGAGGGATCAATATAATTCGCAAGAAACAAAACACTGCGATTGTCCATCCATTTAAGAGCTACTATACCATCAGTTGATACCCGCCAGTCTGAATCTCCTCTCTTCAATTGCTTGTCCGCTTTGAATTATGGCAGATTTTTTCTTCCTTTACGGGCCGTGTCACAGGAATAAATGCATTATGCAAGTAAATCTTTTTGCAATTTGACAGAATTGAAATAATTGTCAAAGTAAACCTTATGGTTTTTACGAACTAATGTCCTCGTTAGGTCTTTTACAACCCGACTGCCTAAATTTGTTTCAGTCCCATGATTGACATTTCCAGTATAAATCTGGAATTGACACATGTAACCGCTTCGGTCAGCTCGCACCCAAAGCTTGTACCCTCGTTTCGTCGGTTTCATCGGCATGTATTGCCGAATACTGCTACGACCTTTGAATTTTATCATCCACTTATCAATTGATTGATGTTCGCTTGGTTTCAGTGATGTTATAAAAGTTTCAGATAAGGTGTTGAGGAGGGGTCTAATTTTGTAGTTTGAGTTTATCATAATTTATATGATCTTTTTTAGGTTGTTAATAAGAAAAATATGCTTGATGTAACACATTTATTTCTTATTAGGTTATGTTTATTTCATCATCATCATCATCAGTAGTGCTACAGCCCTACAAAGCCTGGAATTTCTCCAGCCTCGTCCGCCATCCTTTCCGGTCTCTGGCACGGACCTTCCAATCAGCTGCACCAATTTTTTTGGCATCCTCAGAAACGCCGTCTTTCCATCTCAGCCTTGGTCTCCCTCTGCCTCTACTGCCGGTTGGTATGGCCTCAAAGTTTCTTCGCGTTGGCACGTTGTTGTCATAGCGTCCTGCCCATCTGAACCTGCAAATCTTAATTGTTGTTATTATGTCTCTGTTTCCTGAGCGTCTGTATAAGTTATAAAGCTCAAAATTATATCTTCGTCTCCAGACGTTATCCTCTTGGACAGTACCATAAATCTTTCTTAGAATTTTCGTTTAAATGTTGATAGTAACGTCTCATCTCCTTTTGTTAGGGACCAGGTTTCCGATCCATAGATTAAAACTGGTACAATTAAGGTCTTATAGATTCTGATCTTTGTGCTTCTCGAAAGGCTCGATTTAAGTATTTTGACAGCCCAAGATAACAGCGATTGGCGAGCATTATGCGCGTTTATATTTCTTTGCTGACATCATTACGCGGGTTTATCAAGGCTCCTAGATATACGAACTCATCCACTGCTTCGATGTTATATTCTCCAATTGTGATATTTTGACCCGCGTCTCTCGTCCTGCGTTCTTTTGTGGCAGCCATAAACTTTGTCTTATTTGCATTTATTTGTAGTCCCATATTTCTTGCGGCATTCTCAAAATTTACAAAGATTTCTTTTGCTTTTCGAAGGGTTCTAGAGGTCAGGTCAATGTCGTCTGCGTATGCTTGAGCCTGTGGTGACTTATTAAAGATAGTACCTCTAGTATCTAGCTCCGCATCTCGAACTACTTTTTCTAGAGCTATGTTAAATAGGAGACACGCCAGCGCGTCACCCTGCCTCACGCCTACAGTTGTTTCGAATGAATCTGAGGTTTCATTCTGTATTCTTACGTGGCACACAACTTTTGACATTGTCGTTTTTGTCAATTCAATCAAGGTTTTTGGAATGTGTAACTCATTCATAGCTTGGTATAACTTTGGTATTAGAACGCTATCGTAAGCTGCCTTAAAGTTAATGAAAACGTGGAACGTGTCGATATTATATTCGTAGCACTTCTCGAGCATCTGGCGTAGTACGAAAATCTGGTCTGTTGTCGATCGACCAGTACGGAATCCGCACTGGTATTGTCCGATTCTAGGTTCTGCGTACGTTCTTATGCGAGATAACAGGATATGTGACAGTATTTTATAAGCAGTTTTTAGTAGTGTAATAGCTCGATAGACACTGCATTCAAACTGATCACCTTTTTTGTGTAAAGGGCACATAACCCCTAAGTTCCACTCTTCTGGTATTTGTTTTTCACGCCAGACTTTTCGGATGATTTGTAGCATGGTTTCTTCCAATACTTCTCACCCAGCTTTGATGACTTCTGCTGTGATAGTATCTTTTCCAGGAGCTTTGTGGTTTTTTAGCTTCTTTATGGCATCCTGGATTTCCTGCAAGTTGGGCGGTTAGACCAGGTCATCATTTAATTCTTCTAGCTATTCTGCTTCTTGGTTATCTGAGCCTAGGAGTTCGGAGAAATGCTCCACCCACCTGTTGATTATTTCCTCTTTATTGGCAAGAACCTGTCCGCTCGTTCTTACAAATATTTACCTTTGGTTTGAACTCCTTTCTTTTATTGTTAACCTTCTGGTAAAACTTTCTTGATTCCGACTGATTTTTGAGTCGCTCTATTTCATCCAAGAGTTTTTCTCTTTTCTTTCTTTTATGCATCCTCTTTTCTTCTCTTCTAAGATTCTTGTAGGTTTCTTCTACCTTTCTTGTTTTTCCTTGCTGTTTACTTTAGTAAGCTTTGTTCTTTCTGTCTGTCACTTCCTGGCTATATTTGTCGAACCAGTCATTTCGAGGCGTTTTATTGTCATAGCCCAGGCTGTTTTCTGCCGCTTGTTTTATGACATCGCTAACATGTTGCCACATGGTGTTCACTGGCTCATCATCCCTGATGTTTATATTCTCTTTAATATAGTTCTTGTATGCATTAAGTGTTTCTTCTTCTTTCAGGGCATCTGTGTTATATTTAATATCTTTACTTCCTTTGGCCTTTTTTACGTTGGAAATTTTGGCTCTTAGTTTCACACCAATCAGGTAATGGTCCGAGTCAATGTTTGCTCCCTTGTACGTTCTAACCTCCATGGGATTGGAGTAGTGTCTGCTGTCTATAAGTACATGGTCGATTTGGTTTTCAGTTTCGCCATTGGGGATACCCATGTAACCTTGTGTATTCTTTTATATTCGAACGTCGTACTTCCCACTACCATGTTCTTAGGGGCCGCAAAATTAATAACCCTGTTTCCGTTGGCTTTACTTTCATAATAGAAGCTCTGTCTACCAATATGCTCTTGGTATATTTCCTCCTTGCCAATCTTAGCATTTATGTCACCGATAATTATCTTAATGTCGTGGGTTGCGGTTTGATCATAGGCACTTTCTAACTGATCATAGTATAGGTCTTTATCTTCTTCTGATCTATCATTAGTAGGTTAGGTTATGTTAGGTTTTTTTATTTTCCCCCCACTCGTATCGACCGCTGTGTATGATTGACATGATAGGCAAGCTGCTTGAGCGCATGATACTTGCGAGGCTCACTGAGGCCATTGAACAGACAGGGGGATTATCCGAAAGGCAGTTCGGCTTTCGCAGGAACCGATCAACGATGGATGCCATGGAAGGCATGGATTTTGAACATAGCGCGTATGGCGAACGCAAGGAAGGGCCGTTTCGCGACGCCCTGTGCGATGACTACGCTAGATGTACGGAATGCATTCAATTCGGCGAAGTGGTCGGCCATAGTCGGGACGCTACAGCGCAGAGAAGGAATGCCTGGCTATTTTGTCGAAATGATTAGAAATTATTTATCGAACAGACTACTAATATAAAATACAACAGAGGGACAGAGGGAGTCGCCGTATAACCGCTGGTGTGCCACAGGGCTCGGTACTTAGGCCGACCCTGTGGAACATTATGTATGATGACCTTCTACGAGTTAACATGCCAGATGGTGCAACTTTTGTGGGTTTTGCAGACGACGTTGCTGTCATAGCAACGGCGCGGACGCCTGAATTGTTAGAGATGGTACTGGGAGAGGCGGTGAATACTGAATTACATTAAATTGTCATACAATTTTCATTTAATTGTCATAAAATAAACGTTAATTATCTGTACAAAAATTCTGGTTTCACATTACCATATCTGATTAGAAGTCGCGGTTAATAAAAGCTAGACTATACTACTAAGCAGAAGACGTACCATCCGTGCACCAAAAATAACAATTAATGGAGGGGAAATACAAATTAAAAAAACCATTAAATATCTCGGGGTTATAATTGACGAAAAGCTAAATTTCATTAAACATATCGCGAAGACTGCGGAGAAGGCGTTGATGAAGGCACAGGCGGCTGGCGCGAATATTGCCGAACGTGGGGGGAGCAAAACATTTCAAACGACTGTTGTTGATGAGTATGGTGCACTCGGTATTATTATACGCTGCGCCTGTGTGGTGCGGTAGCCTGTCTGTGGCGAGGAACAGACTGACTATGATATCTATACAGAGGCTGGCCGCTATTAGGGTAACTTCAGCGTACCGCGCAGTGGCGACCGGGGCTGTCTTAGTGCTAGCCAGCATTCCTCCCTTGCACCTTCTAGCGAGTGAGAGGAAGCGCATTCACGAGCGATAAAAAGAGATGAGAGTAAATGAAGAACCAATACGCAAGGCCAGAGTTAAGAAGGAAGAGCGGGAAAGAAATCCGGAGACATGGCAGCAAGAGTGGCAGCAGGACCAAAAGGGCAAATGGACACGTGAAATCATACCAGATGTCAATTTATGGTACTCCCGCAGACACGGTGAGGTTGATTACTATATGACGCAGGCACTCACAGGTCATGGGTGTTTTGGGACATAATTACACCGCATTTAAAAGGAGATTGTGCCGGGGTGTCATCATTGTGACAACGCATTAGACGATGCTTGTCACACACTCACAAATTGCGTAGCTTGGTCCACAGAGAGAACAATTATGGAACAAACTTCAGGCAGATGCAGAAACTGCCGAGATATCGGAAGAAAGTTACTGCGAGGCCCTGCAGTGTGGGATGCTGTCTGCCTTTTCACAAGAGAAGTCTTGACGAAGAAGATCGATGCGGAGCGTTCCCGTGAGAGTGAAAGACTCGTGAGAGTGACTATTGAAATTGCAAAATTTTTATGGACAACTAGACCTAAACTTTTTAGTTAGATATTAATGCTACTAGTTATTTTGTGCGCTTTAAGTTAAACTGTTCTTTATATACTAATGTTATTTGTGCGCCTTATGTTAGACATATTTTATATTGTTATTTTTGCGTGTTCTGTTTGTTTTACAGACAGTAATCTACTCGAAGCTGAATCGTGGTCAGACATTAACTTAATAGTAGTGAAATTTATAAACTCAAATATAGTGAAACAAACACGGAAGCTAATTGAAAAGACAATTGAATGGTGCCGGATCAACTGATCAATACCTCAGAGCCGGTACATAGGGGACAGGGTGAAGTAATGCTCGCGCGGTTCCGCTCTGTCCCAGGCGAAAAGGGGGGTGTTTTTAGTGAGTAGGACCGGTGCTAACATCAAGCCGGGTAAGTCCCACACTCCTCGAGACATGATGGCTCTTTTGGAAGCATGATGGCTCGGGGGTCGTACGTAAAGGTATTTTCCCCTCCTTCCCCCCCCCTCCCAAAAAAAGGTTAGGTTAGTTCATGTACATTATTTATACTAATGTTGAAGAATTTTCCTTTTATTCTAAGCACGCACAATTTCTCATTAATTGCTTTAAAGCCTATTACTAGCTACCTAATTCTTTCCGTCACCACAAAGCCAGTACCAAATTGATGTTGAGTGGGGTGACAACTGTAGTATAGATCGAAGTTTTTCTTATGCATGACTCCGTTGCCAGACCACGCATTTCTTGTATTGCAACTACATCAGCTCCATATCCTACTATTTGTTCTTCCAGAAGTCTAAGGGACGCATTACGGTATAGTGTTCGAACATTCCATGAAAAGAGTTTTAAATCATTAGATCCGGTTTTTTCATTCATTTTCATTTTATTTATTCTTATTCTGTTACTTAACATTATTTAACTTAAAAGAAATGCTTAAGAAATACATTCTTAATGGTTACATACCTTATTATTTAGTACTTTTTTGGGTTAAACTGGAATAAGAGTGTTAATAGATATAGGCAATCCTATGTACGCAATGTCAAAATTTCCGTTAGTTTGAATTATGACACGGAGGGGGGGGGGGGGGGAGGTGGGTGAACGTTCGAACACGTAATTACAGCTCTGAACCAATCAACGAATCGTAAACCAAACGCACGTGTGTGTTATCAATCATAACTTATGTGTCAATACGTATGTGTTATGACGTATTTACAAAGTCCAGGAACTGTACAATAATGGGCATTTACAATAGTGGTCGTAGATAAAATATTTTTTATAATTGAACCCGTCATTTCGAAAAGCGCACGAGTCACACTTTTTTGAAAAATCACTTTTTTACGCCATTTTATTCAATGAAGCGTTTTACATATTCCATGAGAAAAGAGCACATGTGTATACACCACAAGTCAACTTAAAAAGCAATTAAAAGGGCACGAGTCTGGACTTATGCCCCTTTCAAGTGAAACGAAACGTATCTATCTGATATGACATAATATCACTTTATCGTGAGCTTGCCGAAAATGCTTTTAAACCTAGAAAGAGTCTCTGGTGACAGGAACAGTGAAAACTATAAACATAATAAAATAAAAAAAGCCAAAATTGCTGGAAAATGATGATTAACTAACTAAAATTTTTGGTCATTTCGAAAAAGGCCAAAAATTTTAATTCAAAATATCTTGATGAAAATTGTTCTTTTTTAATAAATAGATATTCTAAAAAGCGTGTATGTTTTTTAATTAACAATCTCTATATTCAGTTTCTTCAGCATCAATGACTTTTTTAACAAAAAACATATTTTTGTTGATTCCGAAAAGTTTTAATTCATGGACTCATGCCCTTTTCGAAATGACGGGTTCAATTGTCATACAATAAACGTTACTAATCTGTACAAAAATTCTGGTTTCACATTACCATAACTGATAGTGTCCAAAACCGGTGCATTTACGTTATGTAGTATTGTACAAATCCTTGTATAATCACATTTTCTGAACTTACTGCACTAGTTGAAGAAATCTACATTTATTATATGATTTAAGACAAAATTATGCTAGTAACTTTAGGAAAGGATGTGATATAAAAAAGAAGAAATATAAAAAGGACTAGTATAACACCGACGTAAAATTGATACTGTTGTTAGAATGTGTAACAATGGACGTAAAAAAACAAGGAGAAAGCCCGAGGAACCATTAAGATTTTTATTCAGTCAATTTATAAGTCATTAAATTTTATGCGTCGTCCGTTGGTGGAGAATAAAAAAAGGACACGGTTATTCTTCCGGCGGTTGTTTTTTGGTGCAGGGGATAATGATGTAATTTGCATGGTGAATATAAGCTGTAAACAAAATGAGGGATAAAGGCCGAAACAAGGTGGATTTCGAGCAACTTACATCAAAGAGATGCGCGGCGAGCGCAAGATATTTTACACGTCCGTAAATCTCAAACGCGAAATCTCTTTTGTTTCAAGTGGCGATTATTTCCACGCAGAAAACTATGAAGCGGATTTTATTCGATTGATGCTGTGCACAAACCTCCGTTTGTATCTCGACTAATTTAGAATTTTAATTAATGGAAATTATTGCATTGTTCACTAATTAAAAGTTAGTATTTGTGAAACTACAATGCAATCTTGGTGGTTTTATTTATTTATTATAAGATTGATTTTTTAAGATTGAATGAAATATTCGTGAGATTGTGGTTCTATGTACACCAAATAACACACTCAATGATGAAAATGTCAAGCCAGTTACAAAACAACAAGTCGGTCTTTAATGGAAACTGCACATTAATAACTTGTTAATAAAAATTGCTAAATGACACGTCAGAAAGATCTAGGGGTTCTTAATCATTTTTTTATTGATGATAATAAGGTACAGGCGTGCTATTAGGCCCACTTAGTTTTAAATCACTATAAATTAAAGAAATAGATGAGTTAAGGTAAACAAAGCAGTTTAAATATATAAAGTGTTTATTAGTAAAACATTTTAAATAAACACTCAAGTGTTTTTGTATGACTGCAACAGACAAAAATATTTTTTTTAAAACATAGTCAATGGGCCATCTTAGGAACCTAGTAGCCCAAGAAAGTCCGTTGTGAATTAATGAATATCTATGTAATATGAAGAGTAGCAATTTTTTTTTAGGAATTTGCTATGAATTGGTGTCTTAACGCCCAATGTGCCAATAGTTTCTTTAATTTTAGGAAGTGGTAAGTATTCACCAGAATCCTCAGATCTTTCAAGTTCATAACGTTAATATTTCTTGAAGGATATTGTGAATAGACGAAACCCAACATATTTTGATCAAAATCTTCTTGATCCTACTCGTTTGACGTAGAACAATCCAACAGCCGTTGAGGATGCATCTTTATCGGGGAGGTGGTAGAAAAAGGAGAATAGAACTGAGAATTTCTGTCGTACAGAATGTTCCAAAGGGGCTGTGTGCGATACTGTTCTTGATATTGAGAAATATCCTCAATGGTAGATTTCGATGAAGAACTGTAGTCGACTAACTTTCTAGGAGGAACACTTTGCAAAATCTAATTTATTTATTTCTGCAAGGTTATTGTCTCGTCTTGCGGAGACCACTAAATCTCTGAAACCAGGTAATAGTGTAAGCACCGAGGGCGCGTAAGCTTCTTGTGGAATTGTATTGGGATCATAATTGAGACCGGTGGCTCTAAGCCCGAAGATTATATTTTCTTTGGTCATGCACCTGGGCCATACTTTGATAAAAATCTTGCTGTAGCGCTGTTTTGTAAGTTTGCGATCTGGATATTGACATGCGTATAATAATAGCTCCTCATCAAATTACCACCCGATTGGAAATCTGCTCTGATCCATCCGCTTCACAAAAAGGGAGATTTTACGGATCTAAACAACTACCGTGGAATTTCTCTCGTCCCGGTAACATACAAGATTCTCTCGAAGGCGTTACAAACAAGGGCAGAAAATTAATTGGATAGTCAACAGGGAGAATACCAGGGGGGCTTCAGGAAGACCCGATCCTGTGTTGAATAGATCCTCAATCTTAAAACTGTACTCGCATACTCCAAGATGAGAAACCGCAAGGTGGTCGTCACCTTTGTTGATTTTAAGAAGGCCTACGATTCCATCGATAGAGAAACACTTAACAAAGTGCTCCAGGAACTAGCTCTAGACAAAAAACCCGCAGACTAATCCTAGAAACTTTGACCAACACCCATTCCAAAGTTAAATTTAGAGGCGAGATTTCAGAAAGCTTCGAAATAAAAACTGGAGTTAGACAAGAAGATGGACTTTCCCCACTTCTCTTCAATTGTGTCCTTGAAAAGGTTATGAGAGAATGGCGCAAGGAACTGAACAATTTGGGTGCTCAGAGTGGTATCTACCTGGGACGTAAGAACGATGGACTGTTTGTAGATTGCCTGGCCTTTGCAGATGACATGGCACCGTTTGCTGATTCTCTTGAGATGGCAACAATGCAGGTAAACTGTCTCAGAAAACAGGCTGCCAAAGTGGGTCTTCAAGTGTCGCTGGAGAAAACAGAATTCTTCACCAAAATTAGAGAAGCAAACCGAGAGATGTTACTAGAACAGGGAAACATCAAGAGGACTGAGAAATTTAAGTATCTCGGTGAATGGATTGAACCCAACTTATCAGAAAGAGCATCATTATCCAAGAGAGTCAGCAAGTTAGAACTAGGCTATCGGATGACTAAGAACACTTACAATAAGAAATTCCTGTCACGCAACCTGAAACTTAAGCACTACACATCAGTCTAACGACCAGAAGCCCTATATGCCATGGAGTGTCTTTCCTTGAACCGAAGGGGTCTAATAGAGAAATTGGAAATCAGAGAGAGGAGAATCATCAGGAAGATCCTATGCCCGGTAAAGGAAGATGGGGAATTCCGAAGACGGCATAACTCTGAGCCCTACGAACATATTGAGATGCTCTCGGACTGTGCAAGAAAAAGAAGGGTAGCTTTCTATGGCCACATTGCAAGATTGCCTCCAAACCGACTAACGAACCGTCTGTTCACCTTCTGGCAAAACAAGAAGCTTTGTACCACTTGGTTGACAGAGACCGAGAAGGATATTAAAGAACTGGGAATAACAGATCTCAAAAACAGACAGTCTGTGAGACGCACCCTAAAGGAAGTCCGTGGATTTCAGGAAAAACCTCGAAGGAAAGGTACCCCCTGTACAGAAGAGAGAAAGGAGTTACACCGGCAGAAGATGCGACAATACTGGGCAAAGGTCAAAGCCCAACAGTTGAACAAGCGTGGTCCAAAGTAGGCCTATTCGAAAGAAGAAGAAGAATAGCTCCTCATCCCAATCATGCTCGTACGATTTACTAACTGACTTATCGAGGGGTTGTAACTCGTGCGTTGTGTTTGTGGACAAACAGTACATTAGAATGTCGTGTTCATCTGCTGCTTCTACGATCCTGGCATCCAAATGAGAAGAAGCGCCATCAAAAATTAATAAGCATTTTCCTGAAGACTAATACTGACCCAAATGTTTGATAAAGTCCACGAAAAGATCGGTGGTCATACTTCCTATGGGTGCTTTACTAAGCTTCCAGGAGGTAAATTGTCACAAAATTCTGGTTTCAATCTTCAACCCTTAAATGAGATCATTCTTATAACTGCATTTACCGTTGCATTAACAAACATCGCGATTATGACATCGCGATTTTCTGCATGTTCATTAGCTATAAAATGCATTCTTTTTGTACCTTTTTTAGCAAAAACTTTCTGCTGATGATGAACGTTCAATCTACATGCATTCTCATCCATACTTAATGGAGGTTCTGGATTTGTTATATCCAACTCGCAATATATTTGTCTGAGAGCTTCAAAGTGCTTTTGAACGATTAGCTTATTAAGCTTCTATGCTCTACGGGATTCATAAACTGATCTTTACGAAAATCTATTTCTGAGTTGCGTTTGAGGAAACCTCTCAGATATATCTTCCCTGCAATATTCGTTTTGTCACTGAACATGTTTGTTCATTCATTTGCCCTACATAGGTAATTCATACGCTTGTTTCCGAACAAGTTTTACCAGTTATCTTTCCTGTTTTACCGGATTGTAAATGATTTCTCAATATACGCCTTGGAATACTATATGCTTTAGCAGATGTTCACTGTGACATTTCACCCCTTTTTACTGCCTCAATAGCTTTTCTAAGCTGACTTTCTGACTACTAGCCTCGTGGTTTTTTACTCAGTTGGCACCATTGTCTTGAATACCTCCCTATGGAAGAAAAACTTTTTAAAGAAATTTTCTTGTCTTGCAAATTTAATGCAAATTCAAATTTAATAAAAGGTTAAAAATGAGATTTCATGGTTTGAACCAAATTAATAATAGAATTGAAAGTAGGAGATTACCACTACGATATTTTCTAATCTGTCAGTAGCTACAATTACACGGAAATCTTCTGTTACTCTTTGGCACACCCCGCTGAAGAAGCGTGGTGTGAGCCGTTCGCTGCGTCAAAGCAAGTAACGGGAACGGTCAAGACCGATTTGTGTCAGGGGCTGAAGGCCAACAGAACTCACACCACGCTTCTTCAGCGGGGTGTGCCAAAGAGTAACAGAAGATTTCCGTGTAATTGTAGCTACTGACAGATTTGAAGATATCGTAGTGGTAATCTCCTACTTTCAATTCTATTATTAATTTGGTTCAAACCATGACATCTCATTTTAAACTTTGTTATTTCTTCTGTAAATTAATTTGCTAACCTCAACCCATGGTGGCCTTGCGATACGAATTCCAAACCGGAATCTATTGTTTGTTTATTGATTTACGTTATCTGTCAGTTTGCCATTAGATAAGAGTTCCCGTTGGATGAGGAGCCGACGAGATCTACTTATCTTGGACTCTAAGGTAGTAATTACACAAATTCTAACTTTATTTTCTTTACTCTTTCATAACATCTGTTGGCCTTCAGCCCCTGACACAAATCGGTCTTGACCGTTACCGTTACTTGCTTTGACGCAGCGAACGGCTCACACTACGCTTCTTCAGCGGGGTGTGCCAAAGAGTAACAGAAGTTTTCCGTGTAATTGTAGCTACTGACAGATTTGAAGATATCATAGTGGTAATCTCCTACTTTCAATTTTAATAAAAGGATTAGACATAGAAATGTATAAAACTAGCAATTTATTACAAAACAGCAAATGTAATATTCGATAGTCTAAAGAAAGCACGGGTCTTCTTTGGGGTTCATGTAGTGGGTCGCCTTATGGAACTTTACCATATGGCAGTAAAAATCATGTTAAAAATGAAATGACACCAATAAAATATTCAAACTAACGTTGAATTAAATGTTAACACTGTTACAAATAAGATTTATCAAGGTGAAACGCGATATTACTGTATTTTACTAAAAAAAAAGTATAATACGTGAGTGAGTATAACACGTAATATAACGCGTGCCCTTCTTCTGCGCGTCACTAACAACTGACAACTGTGTTCAAAATATAAACTTTGATTTTCGTTTAAAACGCATTCACAAAGGTTCCCGCGAAATTTAAAATAGTTCAGGCCACCGAAACTTAACAATTTATAATGTGGCCCCTAATAGGAAGTGGGCCTTATACGGTGCCTATACCTTATACTAACAAATTCTTGGCCTCTTATTTCGGATTTCAGATTGATGCTCATACGTCAGTGTAACAACTATCTTCCTTCTTGAATTATTTGTTGATACAATTCTTGAAGTTGTCCACTTGGATTTCACCATCACAGTCATCTCTAAATAATTTTTTTATAAATATTTTACTGGAGAGCCTGCACTACAACGCGGGGGAAGTCGGAATCCCCTGGAAATCATAAACTCAAGACAAAACGCCGTTACTCGTTTGGAACTCTAAATGTGCAATCAATTCTTAAAGTGGGAAAACTCAGAGATAACGAAAACTATGGGAGACCGTGATATCAAAGTAATGGCCATTCAGGAAACACGGTATAGAGATGAGGACCTATTTGAAAGTGGAAAATACAGGATATACAAAGGAAAACCAGCGATCAGAGTAGCTAATACCAAATCCCTACCGCTTCTTGGAATAGCATTTATAGTAGACGTGTAGAAGTGCATAATAGTCTTTGATAGGCTTTGAAAGTTCATCACCAAGACTGTGATGGACTGTGTGCACTTAGGATGTGGCAACAAGACCTACACTCTCATAAATGGTCACAGCCCAAACAACGAGGTTAGTCGCAAGAATCCAGACAAAGTCGAACAGTTTTGGGAAGTGCTAGAAGATCAGATTTCTCGGATACCAAAGAAGAACATAAAGATACTAATGGGTGACTTAAATGTGCAGATCGGGAAGGAGAGAAAATATAGGAAGATAGTACGAGATTATCCCGCACATAAACGTACCAATAGGAATGGCGAGAGACTCTTAGAACTTCGTGGAGCCTTTACTCTACAGCTTATGTCAACGACTTTCAAGCATTTATCCAGGAAACAAAAGACATGGCGATCCCCCAATCCTCTATTGCAGTGGTTCTCAAACTGGGTGTCACGGCACCCTGGGGTGCCGCGAGCGTATGCCTGGGGTGACGCAACAATAATAAAGAAATGTAAAAAAATGTAAATGAAAATTACATGAAGAGGTAAACGAATTTAAGTTTCTACTTTTATTCCTGAAATATGGACAATTGGTAAATTCTGGGAGTTTAAAACGGAAAGGTGATGACCTCACTAAAGCTTCTGAAGCGACTGATTTAATGACAACCAGCATCGTCGCAGGAGATATTAGGTCCAGACATGGCCAAGAAGATTTATAGCTGTGACGAAGATTGATAGCTGTGGCCAAGAAGATTGAAAGAAGATTGATTGAAGCTGCTATTTGACGCACTATAAGCAAGCGAATTTAAACAATTTCAGAGTCTATGGAGAACGAGCTTATAAGAAGTTTGAAAATTTGTATTTTTTTCAGTTTACAGCTTGATGAAAGTACCGACGTTGTGGAACTTGCTGTTTTTCTTGGGTTTGTAAGGTATCCATTCGAAATGCAAATAGAACAAGTACTAGTACTTATTAATCATATTTTTGTGATGGAATAATGGTAAAGATGGAAATTTGTTTGAGGGTGGAATAGTTGTTTGAGGGTAGAATAGTTGTTCAGGGTGGAATAGTTGATGAGGATGGAATAATGTGGAGAATTTAGAAGTGCCCGCCACTGGTCACGCTAAAAGAACCAAAAGAGCCAAGGATGCTGATACCAAATTTAAAGGTGCACGCCATTGGCGCTTTCATCACCACCTTCTGCCGCATGTGGTAGACTATAGTGAATTGTACATGTGCTGATTGTATGAATTTAGATTTGATTGAAAAATGTATATTGCCACATTGGCCTCATTTTGGATCGGAAGTTCTGGTTCTGTTGACCTGGTTAAACCAACGGTCCTTGCCATATTATCCTTTTTGGGATTTGGTTTAGACACAAAAGTAAAAAATACCCCTTCTCTGAATTTCATTTATTAATTTACATGGGTTTCACCGCGGTTGGAGGTTTGTAAAAAAATTGCAATGTCAATTTCAATAGACATCAACGTATGCGCTATCTAGAACTGAAAGATTTTTTAATGTATCTGCTGCAGTTTTTAGTATAAAGTTATTTAAATATCTTACCATCTGGGCGGCTTTGAATATGAAGGACCCGCTGTCCTTCATGCCGCCAGATCAAATATTCTGCAAAATACATAAAGGGATTTGATAGAATGATCCTCTCTCTACAAATGTGTAAAATTGTATTGTTCCACGTAGTGTGAAACTTTTGTTAACAAATCCATCACGAATTCCAACCAAAACCGAACTAGAAAATATTCCAATAAAGCGAAAAAATGATTCCTTCATAGATTCTAATGAAACTTTTACTGAATATGGGTATCCAGCAGAAGTACCCGCTGAACAAATTTGAAAGCTCCGCCTCCAATGGAGGCAGCGTGGCGAATTATTTTTGCTTCAAAGGTTTTTTGCAAATATCTCGCCAACGCCTCAAAATAGAAAGTTACAACCAGGATAAGTAAGGATATGTAAGTAAGCATTCTTTGCGAATTTTGTAAAATCGTTCGATTTGGTCAGAAAGGTAAAAAATATAAAATGCAAAAAATGTTGCAAGGGTTTTTCCCTTTTCTGAATTTCGATTATCAATTTATATGGGTTTAAATGGAGAACGCGGTAAGAAGTTTGCAAATAAATGTATTCTGCAAAAACGGTTCGCTTTGGAAAGATGAACAAACTTTAAAAATTTTCTAAAAAACATCACGTGATTATTGGACGACCCCAAGGGTGCCGCGAGATTTTTTCAGTTCGACAAGGGTGCCGCGGCAAAAAAAGTTTTAGAACCACTGCTCTATTGGGAGAATTTCAGATAGACCACGTCGCCATTTCTACGAAGGGAAAGAGAGAAATCATGAATGTGAAAGTAGCAAGGGGAGCAGAAGTAGACTCCGATCACTATCTGACCAGAATTAAATTGAAGTTTTCACCAACCAGAAAAAGAACAAGGAGACAAATATCCCTCGATATGTCGGAAAATTAAACTCCAATAATGCGGCAAGGGAAAGTTACACTAATGAACTGAAGTGCCTTGCGGGAAATTGGGATGTAATCGGAGACAAGATCCAAGGTGCCACTGGAAGAACGATTCCTCAGACGAAGCGAACAAGACAAAATTGGTGGAAAGCAGAATGTGACGACGCACTTAGACGCCGGAAAGAGGCATGGAAGAAATGGAGCTCAACGAAACGAGATGATGATCTGTTAATCTTCCAAAAGCAGACGAAACATACAGCCCGGACTTTCAGAAGGACTACGAGACAATATGAATAAGATCAACTAAAGAAAACGCAAGAAGATTTCTAAATGGACAATACTCGGAACTTTTATTGGACATTCAAATCGCGGTAAAGGGGTTATCAGGCATCAGGAATGTGCTTCAAGAATGAAGAAGAGAGGTTAGGAATGACCGATAAGCAAAACCGTGACATCCTTGTCAGATATTTCGACTCACTGCTTAACTGTGAAGGTCCATAAAAAAACCTGAAAATGGAAGCACCATCAGAAGTATCATCTCCAAATTCATTGCCTCCTGACGAAGATGAAATTTTGCGGATTATTCAAGGACTTAAGGCCAACAAAGCTGCTGGTGCAGATGGTATCGTCCCGGAACTCCTACAACTGGGATCTGCGGGAGTTAAAAAAAAAAACTTTCACTCGGTTACTGGAGAAGATATGAATAATTGAGAGGATCCCTGCTAACTGGTAAATGGCTTTGATCCATCCACTTCATAAGAAGGGTGACAAGATGGACGTTAATAATTATAAAGGCATCTCTCTTGTTTCAGTTCCTTACAGGATTTTCTCGAAAGCGTTACTGACAAGAATAGAAGGGTTTGGATTCTGAAATACCAGGCAGGATTTCGGAAAGAGAGATCTTGCGCGGATCAAATATTCAACCTGCGGAATATCATAAAGTACAAGATGTTGGGACAAAATAAATATGTCGCCGTCTTTGTGGATTTCCGGAAGGTCTTCCGATGACTCCATTGACCGAAACACCTTATTGGCAATTCTCGAGGAATTTGGAGTGGACAACAAGACGAGGGATCTAATTCAACAGACAATTAGCAATACTTTCTCGAAAATAAATTTCCGGGGGGAGTAGTCAGAACCATTCGAAATCAAAACTGGCGTACGACAAGGCGGCGGGCTATCACCAATATTATTCAACTGCGTCTTAGAAAATTCGACAATGGACGAAAGGAATTTTGGATAAAGAGGCTCTCAGGTTAGGGAGAGGTAAAGAAAGTAGACAACTCCCCCCAGAACTTTATTTTCGAGAAAGTATTGCTAATTGTCTATTGAATTAGATCCCTCGTCTTGTTGTCCACTCCAAATTCCTCGAGAATTGCCAATAAGGTTTTTCGGTCAATGGAGTCATCGGAAGGCCTTCCGGAAATCCACAAAGACGGCGACATATTTATTTTGTCCCAACATTTTGTACTTTATGATATTCCGCAGGTTGAATATTTGATCCGCGCAAGATCTCCCTTTCCGAAAGCCTGCCTGGTATTCACCCAATTGAGAATCCAATAACCCTTTTATTCTTGTCAGTAACGCTTTCGACAAAATCTTGTAAGGAACTGAAACAAGAGAGATGCCACTATAATTATTAACGTCCATCTTGTCACCCCTCTTATGAAGTGGATGGATCAAAGCCATTTTCCAGTCAGCAGAGATCCTCTCAATTATTCATATCCTCTCCAGTAACCGAGTGAAAGATTTGAACGGATTCTTTGGCATTCGTCGACGATGTTGTGATACTCACTACCGGTCTTGAAACAGCGATAAATAGAACTGAAGAACTCCAGATGATAGCCAAGAAGACTGGGCTTCAAATTTCTTCTGAGAAGACTGTGTTCATGACCAACATTAAAGACGCTCCTCTCGACTTGGAGTTAAGAGAAGCCAATATAAAGAGAGTTCAGTGTTTTACGTACTTGGGAGAAAAATTACAGGACAATGGATTGGATAAGGATGCCATCAAAGAGCGGACGAGAAGAATAGAAATGGCTTATCAACTTACGAAAGATACATACAACCAAAAGAGTCTATCCTTTGGGGCTAAATTCCGACACATAGATACTGTTGTTAGACCTGAATGTCTGTATGCAGCAGAAATACTAGACATGATTGGAAAGGGTGGCCTCGAAGACATCCGGAGGAGAGAAAGGAAAATACTCGGCCCAAATATCAAGGATGGAGAGAGGAGACTAAACACTAACAAAGAACTATACCTAAAGACAGAAGGAATTGTAGACCTAATGAGAAAAAGGAGAATACCCGTTATATGGGCACAGTATCCTTGATGAGGATGAACATTACCAGACTGATGAAGAGGATTGTTGAATTCTTCAGGAAGAGGAAGGCGGAACCGAAATGGTTTAAGGAAGTGAGATTGGACTAGGATAGGATGGGGATGAAAAAAGAAGACATAATGGACAGAGAGAGATTTAGATGACTAATTAAGGAGTTAACGGGTTACCAGAAGACAGGGGAATTGTCAGTGAGAAGAGGAAGATCTTACACGGAGGAATAGAAGAAGGAAGTTGGAGAGAGCATGGTGAGATATTGGCAGAAAGTAAGGTCAAAAAAATAATGTAAAAACTGTCAAACGTGGTCCATAGATGGCCGTAACGAATAAAAAAAAGATTTTTCCGTTAAATTTGATTCAGAACACACATTGCCTTCATTCATTGACACACATTGACTTCGTTCATTCACATTGACATCCTTGAGCGACCAAAAAGAGTTGATAGTGAGTTAGATTTAATTCATTTCCTTCTTCAGTTCGTACTTGATTTGATTTGGTATTTGAGACTTTTGTAGTTCTTCGTTTTATCAGGCGCGTAATCTAACTAGGACTTGTGAATCACTAAACTTCTTCGTTCGATATATTTTAGGGAATGTCGTAGGAACATAACTCGTTCTTGCTTGCACGTCTGTTTGTCTCTAATAAAATATTCACTACAGATTGAATCGTGAGATTTTGGAGACCACGGCGACCCATCAACATGTAACGCAAATAAAATTTATTTATTAATATCGTAATTTATTTTCTTATCTATTTATTTTCTTGCTCTAATTTTCAGGCCGCTGTAGGAATATATAATTTACTCCGACTACCGTTATTTTTGCAATTCAAAGCACAACCACAATTATGACCCATTTAAAACTATGATAAATTAAACTATCCCGAAGCATTACAGATTTATGCCACGGCATGCGCTGTGGTCGCTTTACTATACCCCCATCATGCACCTAGCGAATATCAAAACATGCAGAATTTTATACAGATTATGCTAATATAAATTAATATGCAATTAAGTTTACAATAACCTTGGAAATCGTAATTGTGTAAATAATTTTCAAGCATTTAAAAACATTTTGTTATGTATAAAAAAAGGAAGCTGTTAATGGGAAAAAAATGTGAAATTCGAGTGAAATTCGTGTCTCGTGTCCGAATGAAATTTTAATAATTTCCATCAGAGATTCCGTTTGTGTGCTGGCTGTTGTGGAAGGACCCGTTTCATACATTATTTCTGGCGCTCCACTCCGAATGGAAATGCAGAACCTTTGACGCAGCGACATTTGCCTAAGCAAGTTTTTTGTTCTCCGCTTGGGTTAAAAAAAAAAACAATTTCAACCCGAAACAATGTTTATCCACAACCCTTCAAATAACACCACCATACACTTATTTAAATACATTTACAATTTCGACTGCTTTTTAAACAATATTCAAATACTTTTAAATACATTCATATTTAGCCTTTTCTTCACACCTTAGGGTAACAAAGGTTTTTATTGATTAAAAAAAAAAATCTACGCCTAGTAGTCAAGGTGTCGGATTACAAAGTCCCAGATTCAAATCCCGGGGGCATGGAAGTATTCCCGGGAGTATGGAAAATAAGTCACCGCCCACCTATGTATGGCTCTTGCAAGGCCATCACAGTAATTTGCCAAGAAAAAAAACCTCGCTTAAAATAGTGGCTTAAAAACTGCAAGGGGCTCCCTATACCTTTGTCGAAGAACTTGACACCAAACACAAGTGTAGGCAAGGGAAGAGGTCAAAGTCCACTAAGACTGTAGCACTATAGGAAGACGAAGGGTGCACGGGATTAAGAATTTAGTACGAAATAGTGCTTTAGTGCAGATGCTTCCAATGAATAAGACAAATTAAAAAATAGATTCAAGAGTGCTAAACAGACAACATTAGAAAACTAGAATGACGGCAGTCTTAAAAGGTATGATCAGAAATACTTTTATCAACATCGAAAGTCTACAGTACATTCATTTTGCAAAAATACTAAACCATCAATACAATCGATGAAACTTGTCGGATTATGTTTGGTCTTATCTTATTTTAGTTTTGTTTTTATTAGCTTATGACGTGACATGATGCAAAAGTTGAAAAAGCTTATTAATAAAATGAGTCCACCAATTAGGGTTAAACAGTACAGTGATCGTCTATATCAGTGATCTGGTCCGTTTAGAAATTGAACAAAGAAAATAATAAATTGCATGCTTGTACAAAATGAATTTCTGTATTATTATATTGCTAGTAATTGTAAAAACAACGATACTTTTCTATTTAAATAGTAATTCCAATCAGAAATTAAAAATGTTATAGAAAATAAGAAGATAAATGTTTGATTCATAAAAAAACATAGTTATTGGTTCATGGTTATTGGTCAGTGATTGTTCAGTGGATTTATAGTAATTGGTTATTGCTTTATAATGAATAAAAATAATTAAAAAATATTAATATGAAAAATACTAAAAACTATTAAGAACAGGTATTTATTATCTAACAGGAAAAATTAGCTTCTATGCTAAACAGGAGAATTTTCCTTCTAAGATGTAAAAATGACAAGATATACCCCAACCACATTATTAATAACATTAAGCAGATTTATTCCTTGGAATTAGACAATCATCCATATAAGAACCATGTTAGTTACAAATTACAGAAATTTAGAAATAATATCCTAAATATTGAGATAAAAATCACTAATTGGAAGATTTCTAACTTGAAGAAAATAATTTTACAACACATAGAGGAATTAACTAACACAGTTCCACAATTCAACAATGTTGACCAAATTTTGAAGAAAAATTATGAACGTACATTCCTCAAGATAAAAAATAATACCATAAGAAAATTAGAAGAACTTAAACAACAACAATATCCAATACTTCTTTCAACATCCAAGAATTATATATACAACTATACTAACATTAAATTACCAGAAAAAGTGAATACATTACTAGCATTAGGACCAAAATTTGGCCTAACGATGGGAAAAATTCCAAACAATTTAATAATCAAAGACATAGAAACATGCCTGTCACAACAAATAATGGATGAAGAAACAATTACACATTATAGAAGTAAATTGGTAGGAACAATTAACAACTTTATCCAAAAAGAAAAGAAGAAAAATAACCCCAACCCCATCAATAAGTACATAAAAGAAACGAATACCTTCATAAAGAATAACAAAGACATTATCATTGGAAAATCTGACAAAGGCAACTCAACTGTGATTATGTATAAACAAGAATACGATACAGAAGTGACAAAAATGTTAGATGACCAAGAGATTTATCATAAATTGAAAAAAGACCCAACTTCGAAGTTACAGACTCAAGCGAACAAACTAATTAAAGATTTACTAGAAAATGGACACATCACGAAGACAGAGTACCAATCATTAATCAGACATAATTCAATACCCCCTAGGTTATATTGCCTAAGGAAAACACACAAGGAAAAACTGTGTTTAAGACCAGTGGTCAACACGATAGACAGTCCGAGCTATAACATTGGTAAATTATTGCATGACATACTGTCCAAAGTCAATTCCACTTCCATATATAATATAAAGAATTCTGAAGAATTAATTGAAATAACAAAATCCATAGTAGTACCTGACAATTTTACTTTGATATCCTTAGATGTGATTTCACTTTTTACAAACATACCACACGACCTATTAATTAAATTAATTGAACGAAAATGGAATTACATAAAAAAATTTACAAAAATACCCAAAAAACAATTCTTAGAACTAGTAGAATTTACATTTGAAAGTAGCTATTTCATTTTTAATATGTCATACTACAAACAAAAACAAGGAACAGCTATGGGGGCTCCCACTAGCCCGGCATACGCCAATATTGTCATGAATGACCTTTTCCAATATGTTGATGAACAAATCTTAGATTTCAAAATTCCATTAATGAAATTATATGTAGACGATTCCATCTTACTTATACCTAAAGACAAAATTGATACAGTTATATACTTGTTTAACTCTTACAATCAAAAAATTCAATTCACTTTGGAAAAAGAAACCAATAACAGTATCCCATTTTTAGACTTAATGATAATAAGAGATAATAAATCTCTCATAACCAACTGGTACACTAAGCCTTCTAACTCTCAGAGAATAATTAACTTCAATTCTAACCACAATGCCAATCAAAAATTTAATGTTATAAATAATTTGTTAAAAAGAGCCATCACATACAGTCATCCAAAATTTCACACTCAAAACATAAACATTACAAAGAAAATTTTAATAAAAAATAATTATCCAAAATACTTAATTAGTTCGGCAATTAAAAAATACACAGAACAGATACACAATAAGAAACCACTCAATAATAATAATGATAACATAATTAGACACTGTAAATTTCCATACATTAAAGGTTTGACTGAAAAAATTAACAAGATAACAACAAAATTCAATTGTAAGATTGCTCCATATAATATACTAACAACAGGGAAATTATTTTTCACCAAAATCAAAGATAGAGTTCCAAAAGATATGATATCAGGTTCAGTATACAAAATTCCATGTCACAACTGTAATAAATGTTATATTGGGCAATCTGGACAATACATAAAAAAACGCATTGGTCAACATAAAAATGATTGTAAAAATTCTAATAATTTAAACAAAACTGCACTAACAAAACACTTTTTTTATAGACGGACATTTCTTTGATTTTGACAATTTTGAAATTCTTGACATTGACAAAAATAGCACAAGAAGAAATATTAGTGAAATGATACAAATTAAAACAAATAACACTATTAATTGCAGAGAAGACACTATGGGCCTTAGTATATTTTATAATAATCTATTAAATTAACACACATTATAAAACTAACATAACTAACAACCTACAAAAAACTAACAACCACGAAATTCAAAATTCAAACGAAAAAATAGCATTGTCATATCTATTAAATTTAAAACAAAAAAACAAAAAAATTTATTAGTTTATAATATTTGTCATTTTATATACAATATTCATATTTAAATTTTAATCTTAATAATTTATATTTATGTTTATTATGTTAAAGTTAATTAATATATAATATTTAGATACAAGGTATGATATTTATATATTAATTAATAATATTGTAATTGTTTTTGTTTAATTTTGTAGCCCTGAAGAAGGTCAAAAATTAAAAAAGACCGAAACGTTGGCAATATATCGGCATTTTATTAACATTTATTAAATCCTTTTACCCAAGAACTAAATAAAATATAACTATTAAGAACAGTCTTTTAAAAAGTCCTACGATATGTCTGTCTTGTCTTTTCTGTGTCTTGTCTGCCTAGTATTGTATGTCTAGTCTTGTATGTTTAGTCTTGCCTGTCTAGTCTTGTCTGTCCATTCTTGTCTGTCTAGTATTGTCTGTCTAGTCCTGTCTGCCTAGTCTTGTACGTCTAATATTTTGTGTCCGTCTAGTCATCTCTGTCTAGTCGTGGCTATCTAGTATTGTCTGTCTAGTATTATCTGCCTAGTCTTGTATATCTAATCTTGTCTGTCTAGTCTTGTCTGTCTATTCTCGTCTGTCTAGTCTTCTCCCTCTAGTCCTGTACGTCTAGTCATGTCTGTCTAGTCTTGCCTGTCCAGTATTGTTTGTCTAGTCCTATATTTCTAGTCTTGCCTTGTCTGTTTAGTTTTGTCTGTCCAGTCTTTCCTGTCTAGTATTGTCTGTCTACTTTTGTCTGTCTAGTCTTGTCTGTCTATTCTTGTCTCTCTAGTCTTATCCTTCTAGTCTTGTCTTTTATAAATCCTTAGGATATAAATATAAATCCACATTTTAATCAAAACCATTATACTTAGCTTCTTATGCTCTCATTTATAAGTTAAAACTTACTGTCACTAACTATCACATAGTTACTCTAACCTCAGAATAGTAATTAACCAATCGCTATATTTACCGTTTACGGTGTGATATTTATTGATCTGTTAAGTTTTTCACAATCAGTACTTTATTTTTATTAAAATACTTTTTTCTATAATTTAAACCTGAATTAATTTACAAATGTCAAAAATGCGCACAAAATAGTATGTTTTGTAACTAGGGCGGAAAGTTGGGATATTATTTTACTAATGCGAGGGGATGTATCTTACAAGTTTGGGATCCAGGGTCCATCCAAAAAAAAATGGAATCAAAAACAAAAAAATTGCTTTTTCAATTGACTTCTGTGGTGGGGATTCGGACTCTCCTCAGTCTCCGGTATCACCATAGAAATTACAATCATTTTCAAAATGTTTTCTTTAATTTTTATTATTATTTTGTAATGAAAAAATTCTGACACTTCACGTCACTTTTTAATATCGAGGTCTTGATTGTGTTTTATTTTTATTTATTTGTTTTTTTAATGTAACTTAGCTTTTGCGTATAACTGAAGATTTGCGTGCGTTACCCAGGTTACGTGGAAAGACGATGCGCAGGGCATTTCTGGTATTAAAAAACGTGCGTCAGGAAGTATTTCGCACGCATGAGTAATAAAAATCATATTTTAATCATGAAAATATCTAGATATAGTAGGGTCCCTGTGTGTAGATTCTAAATATAGAATATATAGATACTGTCTAAAACGCCGTAAATTTGCAAGAATTTCTATCTTGTCATTTTATTAATTACATAAACACACGAAACTTTAAATTATAAAATAGTTATGGGTTGTATCCAGTACAGAAAAGAATGTAGAATTTTCTTTAGTTCTGAACAATAAACAATTATGAAAATTAAGAAAATGAAAAAAAAAAAACTTGAAAATGACCGTCAAACGTCGAAACTCGAGTCGTGATATGTGTAGAAATTTATATAACTGTGAATAATAAGATATATAACATTTTTACATAATATAAGTGTGGTAAAAAACAAAGTGAATTTAATGTAATTATGTCACCAAAAAATTGTTTTATAGTCATACAGTTTTCAAAATACGACCAATCACTCTCGACTGACCAACAAATGTACTATTTACCACTATTGTAAATTAAAATTGTAATTTATTTTTTCCAAAAATATTTCAAAAATTATTATTAATTATCGGCAATAATAATTTACATATATTAAAATAGTATCGTACGCCTTTCTAGGAGGGTGCGGAAAAAATACGTCAAATCGGATTTGGAGAATAAAAACGGACGTTTTGAGTGATTTTCGAAAGAAATTTTGCCGCGCCAAAGTGGTAAAATGTGTAGAAAACTCCAGGCAATTGACAAATCTTTGTGATATTGTGCCGGCTCAAGGTGGTAAAATGTTTAGAAAACTCCAAACAATTGACAAATCTTTGTGATATTGTGTTGCCGCCGAAGGCGGCGGGGGTTCGGCGCGAAAACGAAATTCCTGTTTCTTGGTTGCCGAGCAGTCGTATTTGGACTGATCGCGACGCAAGTGGTGCTAGGCACCGCGGATTATTTCCGCAAAAAAATGTCACCTAGAATTTTCGAGTCTTCTCTGAAAATTTGGAGATAATTGCGAAAAACGATCTTCTTGGATGTTATATTGCGCGCCGAGCGCTGAACGGCCTTCCCGTTTGCGGATCTGGTTTCGTAGGTTCTTCCTCTCTGGGCCTTCGAATAGGCCGCGCAATGTTTTGCAAAAATGGTCATGCGCTAGATGTTTTTGCAATACCGGACGTTTGCGGCTGCCGAACCGGAAGTAGGTGGAATTTTGCAATTTCTTCTACAGCGTCCCATGAAGGTCGACGGTATCTAGCGTACGATGTGCCGATTTGTCGATTCGCAGAAAGCACGAGGTCTCCATGGCCGATGCAAGCAAACCGGTAGGATGTCAATCCGCATTCAAGATCTACAAAAGTACAAATGTCACAACTTCCTGTTCTACTATGGCAGATCGACAACAGACTGTACCGTGGCATAGGCTATTAAAAGTTGCAAAAAGTTCGCAACTGGCTTTGCAAGAAACTGACAAAGTTATTGCAACAAAAAAAACGATATTCGCATTTTGTGTCCTATCTGGAAGGTACTTGCGAATTTTAAGAAATTTTTGAACGGTGTCCTTCCGCCGAAATTTGCCGAGATTCTGAAACCAACTTTGCACGTTTGGCTTGCACGGTGCGCCCCCCAGAACCCTGCGAATGGTCGCCCATTTCTCGCGCGTCATATTTTATACGTCTTTCAACTTTAGCAACTTTTACCGCGGCAATTCGCAAATTTCAACTCTTCTCTGCAATTATTGAAAATTTTGCTAGCTCGCCGACTGCGGTTCGGTTACTCGGTACACCGTCCTTCCCTTATAAATATGTGTAAATTGAGTATCAACGTACAAATCAAGTTGAATCAACGTGAAGAGCGAACAAGATTTTTTTACGGTGTGTGTGGAATGTTAAGAATTAAATGAGGTCTGTGAGTTCAAACGATAATATTAGATAATAGGGGTGATCGATAAACAACGAAACTGATTAATACTAAACCTAAACAAGACCAGACAGAGATAGAAGAGATCAAAAAGTGGTCAGAAGAGACTAGAAGAGACCAGAAGTGAACAAACGAGACCCAATAAAACTAGACAAAGCCAGAAAAGACTCCACAAGACCAGACACGTCTATATAAGACTAGGCAAGACCAGAGGAGATCAAACAAACCAGACTACATAAAGCGAGACAAAATACTGGACAAGACTGGATGCTACAAGACTACTCGACAAAATTTATAAAAGGAGTAAGCGCCCATTGAAAAAAATCGCTTTTTACATTTTTCACTTTTGTGACTAAACTGTTCGATTTTTAACGCATTGGCGGGATATTTGCAGATTACATTTGAAGGAAAAATTATTCCCCATGGTTTCCCCCGCAAAGGTGGACCGTTCAAATGCTGTCAAGGAGTACTTTCTACGGACACCCATGTTCAGTAAACTTTTCTTAGAAATTCTTCAAACGCTAATACATTTTTTTTACAATTTTTGAATATTTAGAAATTTTCGTGATTGGTTTTGGTTAGAATACCTGATTGACGTATTCACTAAAAAAATCGTTAATAAGTTCCACTCAAGGGGGAACAATAGAATTGTACACATTTGTAGAGAAAGGATCAGACGATGAAATAAATCACTGTGTCAGTTTTGTACAATATTTGATCAATTGGCGGTAACAGCTCAACAAAGTGAATGAGGAACCCATGGAAATAAACTCAAAGCTAAAATAGTACATATGAAAAATTCTATCAGTTCTGCATAGATCGTTGATTTTATTATTGAAATTAATGTTTTGGTATCTTAACGGTCGATGGTCTTGACACAGGATTTTTTTATGTAGGAGTTATATTTAAAATTTTTAAATAAACACACACACATATTTATATATATATATATATATATATATATATATATATATATATATATATATATATATATATATATATATATATATATATATATATATATATATAATCATCATCGGATTACACCCAAAGTGGATGGCGCTAAGTTTTCATGGTTTTCAAATCTTTTTCCTTTTCTTGGCCCAGATTTCCCGCATTTTCTGTGAGTGTGCCTGTTTTCTTTCTTCGGTCCAGGTGGTTCCAGTCTTTTTCTTGGTCTCCTTTTCTTTCTCTTTGTCTTTTTCTTTCACTTCCCACTGGTGTATTTGATGTCTGAGAGTCGCTCTGTCCTGAGTATCTGTGATGTTTGCTGCTTCTAGGTCTTGTGTTACTTGTTTCATCCACTTGGTACTGATTTTACGTTTCTGTAGGAAGTTCAGCATCTGTTTAGTTAGTCTGGTCTCCGGGAGTCTTGAGATGTGTCCGTAGTATCTAAGTCTGCGTTTTCTGATGTCGTTCTCTTTGTTAGACAGTTTTCCGTGGTTTCCATTGATTGTAGTCTATATCCTTCATCTGTGAGTTTTGGTCCAATAATTTTTCTGATGATTCGCCTTTCTTCAGGGCTTCCATGTCACCTTTACTCGAGGCTATAGTTTCTGATGCGTATAGTATGGCGGGTTTGATGACTGTATTGTAATGTCTGATTTTTGTTTGGATGCCAAGGTTCTTCTTGTTGTAGATGTTTGCAGTCATGCCGTAGCCTTTTCTTACTTTCTCTATCCTTGACTTTTGAGTTTCTTTCTCAATTCCTGTATGTTGTATGATTTCTCCTAGGTATTTGAATTTTGTAACTCTTTATTATTCTCTACTCTTTATTTTTTGTAACTGTTTATTGTTCCGTATTTCGTCTGTAATTGTTGTGTCTTTTTTGTTTGTTGACATGTACTCAGTTTTCTCGAACGATATTTGTAGTCCAACTTTTTCAGCGCACTTTTTGAGGGCTTCTACCTGGTGGATCGCTTGTTCCTCAGTGTCTGCTAGAATTGCAAGGTCATCTGCGAATGCTAGGCATTTAAAGGTGATACCGCTTCTGCCTAGAATGGTGGGCGTTGTGTTCCATTCTCTAATTACTTTGTCCAAAATGAGATTGAACAGGAGTGGGGAGAGGCCGTCACCTTGTCTGACTCTTGTTTCAATTTTGAAAGGTCTTGAAATTTCTCCCATGAATTTCACTTAGGAGTATGTATCTGTGAGTGTTGCCTTTACTAGGTTCAGTGTTTTTGTGTCCAGTCCGAGTTCGTTTAGCGTGTTGAAGAGTGATGTCCGGTTTACTGAGTCGTACGCCTTTTTGAAGTCAACAAATGTGCAGACCGTGGGTTTGTTGCTGAGTGTTCTAATTCTTAGGCAGATTTTGAGATTGAATATTTGTTTTACTCAAGATCTGTGAGGCCTGAAGCCCGCTTGGTACTCGCCTATTTTGCCTTTAAGTTGTGGCTGAACTCGTTCTTGTAAGCATGCTGAGAAAATTTTGTATGTTACTTGAAGAAGGGATATCCGCCTGTAGTTGTTCACATCTGTTCGGTCTCCCTTCTTGAAGAGCGGATGAATGGGAGCTCATCTCCAGTCTTCGTGTACTATTTCTGTGTTCCAGATTTCGTGGATAATTTCTGTGAGTTCTTGGAGTGCGTTTTTGCCTAGGTTTTTCAATAGTTCTGCGACTATGCCATCTTCACCAGAGGTTCTGTTGTTCTTTAGCCGTTGGATGTGTCTTCTGATTTCTTCTGTTGTTGGGGGAGGTGATGGTGGTGGTGTGGGTTCTCTGTATTCGTGTTGGAATCTCTCTGGTGGGGGTGGGCAGTTCAGTAGTGAGTCAAAGTATCGTGCTAGGAGTTCGCAGTTCTCCGTGTTGGTCAGTGCTAGTGTTTTGTCTGGTTTTCTGAAACATAGATTTTGAGGTTGATAGCCTTTAATTTTATTGGCAAATGTTCTGTAGAAGTTGTGTGAGTTATAGTTGCGGAAATCCTGTTCGATCGAGTCTAGTTGTTCGTGGATGTATCTGCGTTTGATATGTCTGATTGTTTTTGCCGCTCGTTTTCTGATCTCCAGGAACTCTTTTAAGGTTTCATCTGATTTTTTAGTCGCGTATCTTTTGAGTGCTAGTTTGCGTTCTTCCATCGCGTCTTCGCATTGTTGGTTCCACCAGGGATGTTTGGACTTTCTTTTGAGTGGGATTGTCTGTTTGGCTGTCTGTGTGATTTTCTTCTGGAAGTCAGGCCAATTATCTGTGGGGATTTTTTCCCATTGTTCCTGTAAGTTGGATGTGTGTATTTTCTCTATGTCAAATCTGTGTGGTGTCTGCTTGAGTAGTGGTCTTTTTCTTGGAGTGAATTTGACTTTGGCACGTGTGAGGTAGTGGTCAGAGTCAATGTTGGCTCCTCTTCTGACTTTAATATCTGAGATCGTCCTTTAATGTTCTCTTGATATGGCTATGTGATCGATTTGTTATTCTCCTAAGGATTGTACTGGTGATCGCCATGTCGTTTTCTATAATTTTGAGGTTGAATTGTCTGCAGAGTTCGACTAGTTTCAATCCGTTGCAGTTTGTGTTGTGGTGTGCAGAGCATCCACCTGCGGTGTCTTTGATATATTTTTCTCTGCCGATTTGTGCATTGAAGTCTCCTAGTAAAATGTTCACATCATCTTTGTGAATTTTACTCAGGGTTTTTTCTAGCGTGTTCCAAAATTTCTCTGTGCTTTCTGGGTGTGTCTTGGTTTCCTTGTTTACAGGAGCGCGTGTGTTAATATAGGTATAGTGCTTGTTATATGTTCTAATTCTCATGGTCATTAATCTATCGTTTACTGGTGTGACTTCTTTGATTGACTTGACTGCATCTTTGTGGACTAGGAATGCCATGCCCAATATTGGGGTTCCGCCCCTGTCTACTCGTCTCCCAGTTTTTCCTTTGAAGATCCTGAATTTTGCGTAGTCCATTGTGAGATCGTCTGTGTAGCTGGTTTCCTGTAGAGCCGATATCATGATGTGCTGTCTTTCGAGTTCTGCGGTTAGGTGATGTAGTTTTCCTACTTGTATTAGTGTATTGATGTTGAGTGTGCCTATATATGTGGGAAATGAGGACTCAGATTTCCTCTTTAGCAGTTTAACTCTAGGCTCCCCAGAATCCGATTGCCTAGATGACGCCCTGTGGCGTGTGGATTGGTTACCACCTGGGGTATAGTAAAGTTTTGGTTGAACTGCCATGGTTGCTTGTTTGAGTTTGCCTGGCTGGGTACAGGGCTTCTAGTACTACCGGCTGTTGGGGCCTTTGTACATGTATTTGCAGCCGCACCTCTGGTGAACAGACGCTATATATATATATATATATATATATATATATATATATACATACATATATATATATATATATATATATATATATATATATATATATATATTGTACAAGTACAAAATTTTCATGATTCTATATCCCCACCTTATTTAACTATTCCATCCGCAGGTACTAGTAATAATTAAAATATTGCCAAACATTTCAATGTTTGGCAATGTCCACTAACCTTTGCCTCGCCGCTAGTGTCAACCTTGAATTCCTGTCCTGTGACTCTCTCAACGACTTAAACACTTCACGAACATTCCTCAACTCCAGCCGATCCGACCGTCAAAACTGTCAAAATGCTCGTAGACAACCCACAAAAT